>PVIU01007714.1:0-89509 GCA_004026605.1 Ondatra zibethicus
CCTATCTCTTCTGCATGTATTAACTTTTTGAGAACCGAGTCTTTTTGAATGCACTCCTTCCTAGGCCAGGAGGGATGGGGGTGGGCCTTGGACTTCCAACAGGGCAGGGCACCATGCCCTCTTTCAAGGAAGAAGGGGGAGGGAGGAGGGGTGGGGGGTAGTGTGAGGGGACCGGGAGAAGGGGAAGAAAGGAAAAAAATTTTTTTTATCTTTAATTATGTTCTTGAATGGAAAAAATAAAACAAAACAATGTATGGAAAAAAAAAATGACATCTTGAAATTTGCATGTAAATGGATGGAACTAGAAAAAAAAACCTTCCTGAGTAAGGTAATCTAGACCCAGAAAGGTGAGCATGGTATGTAATCACTCCTAAGTGAATACTAGCTATAAAGCAACGGATAACAAGTCTATAATAGTCCACGACCCCAGAGAAGCTAAGTAATAAAGGGGCGTAGGAGGAGAGAAGGGAAGGGGAGATGGATGAAAAAAAAGAAAATTGAGTATTCTAGATGTAGTACTAACAATCTCCAGGGAAATATAAGGTTCAGTCATTGGTTCAAAGATTTAAGGCAAGATTCTAGGTTTTCCTGAGCTAGTGATACTAGTCTTTCAGTTCGCAATTTTCTGAAGGAATTCCTCACCTAAAATGTGTTTAAAATTCTTCATATTTTGACATAAAAAACAGGATGCTGATGCAGGAGACACCAAAGCTTTTGCTGTTGTTGAGAAAGAGCATGAGCAATGTGAGGAAGACCTCCGCCATTATTCCCAAGGAAACTGGTAAAACAGCATTTTTGCAGAGTAATCAATACCATTCCACATTAAAATAGTAATGATTTAACTTAAACCTCAATATCCACAGGACAATGATTTTCCTGTATGTAGAGAGTTGGAAAACAGACAAACCCATTCTATTATGAATGCAAAGATGTAGAAGTTTTGAGTCTGTAGTCTTGAGACTGAGTTATCACACAACTATGCCACGTTCTAGCTGGAAAGACACCCCTTTACGTTTCTGAACTCCAGTTTTCTGAAACTTGGTACTTTTATCTAGCATTTTGTGAACATCCTGGCAATAGCAGAGATAATACAGACACGTGGCTTCCCTTTGGCTGTCAGATTATTGAAACAATGGTCTCTGAGGAACTGGAATTTCCCCCATTATGTCTTGTTGGAAGAAGGATAAGGCTGAAGCTTGGTGCCAGCCAGAGGAAAAGCTTGTCTCCCAAGAAGAGATTTCATAAAGTTTTGACAACTTGTCAGACTACCTTGCATGAGAGACCGGATTCAAACAAAGATGGATTGACGATGGATGGGACCACACTTAAAACAGAGCTGCTTTATTATGCATACATCTCGCTCTCTGTTTAAAACCTCACTTAGAAAACAGACTTGGGATGAATGGAGTAGTGTCACTGGAATATAACCACATGGAATAAATTGTTTTTTCATGATTTTCATGAGTGCTTGTGTCCTTAATCGGCATACTAAGAACTAGTCATCTGACCTAGTTTGTAAGAGCTGTCAGGACTCAGCTTTGACACTCACAACTTGGTAACAAGCCTAATCATGTTGTTCTAGCTGAGTTTATTATGTAAACCCTTTAACAGAGGACCCCATACATAGTTCTTCCAAATACTAAGCATTTTATTCTTTTTAATATTTTTATTTGAATAAGTTTTATGCACTATCTATTTTACCATATTCTTTGCACTTCCTCAACTCTCCCCTGATCCTGAGTATGGGACCTGCCCTGGAGTGTATGGCCCATATACCCATGACGTCTGTTGGATAAAATGCAAATAGTTTCTTCATAAAGGGAGTTATTTTGTGTCCACTTCTCCTTCTCAGTGCTTAGATTTTCTGCCTGATTTGAACACATACAGTTCTTGTGCATGCTGTCACACTCTATGAGTTCACATGAGTTCATGTGCGTATCTGTTCTGAGTTCTGTTATGACTGTAAGACACTGTTTCCTAGGAGTCATCTATCAGGTCTGGCTTTCACAATTTTTCTGCCACCTCTTCCACATATATTCATGAAGCATGGGGGGAGGGTTTGATCAAGATATCCTATTTAGGATTGAGTACTCCATATTACCCTGTTTGGATTCCTTTGTTTATTACTACTTACTAAAAGAAGAGCTTTTTTGATAAGGACAGAATGATTCTCTGTTACATGGGCATAACAATATGTCATTGGAGCCATTTTATTGCTATGTTCACTTAGCAGAATAATAAAAAAAAGGGTTTCCCCTTTCCCGGGACCTACCTGGTCTCAGGATTTTGAACACTTTAGCAGTGTCAGGTATGGCATTAAAGTCTAAGTGTTTATTCTTACCTAGTAACTAGATTACTACCTGTCACAAATAAACTCAATAAATATTTGTTTAAATAGATAAGTATTTGAAACTTATTTATTTAATAAAAATAGCAACACACACGAAATCAAATAAACAATTATATGATCTGCATAAATTTTCAGAAGCTGGAGTGATGAATGCCTGACATTCAGACAAGGTAGAGATGTAACACATATTTTGCTTCATATTTCCATTACCTCTCAGAAATGACTTCCTCTCTTTCTCTCTCCCCTCCTTCTTTCCCTTTTCTCCCCTTTCCCCTCTTTCCTTTATTTTTTGTTTTAGTTTATTTTGTTTTATTATGGTTTATAATACAAACAGTACTTGTAGCAAAAAAGAAGTTAATAATGAGACTGACCCATTGTCCCTTCTTATAAAGTATGTTACATGTATCTTAAACCTGAGTTTCCCCAGATGGAGGTATGTGCCTGTAATCCCAGCACTCAGAAGATAGGAGAGTAAGCTCAAAAGATAAAGGCCACTCTGTGCTGCACAGCAAGACTGTCTCAAAACAACAAAATCAACCTATGTTTCTGTGTTCTGAGGTTCTTATGAATGTTTCTATGATGACAAGCATTACATAAATCCACCTCTCTGAAATACAGGCTTTTGGAAAGGGAATCATTATGTTTTTATGTCCTGGAAAGAAAGAGAACCTGCTTAGAGTTTCCTTTGAGCCCTATTCACTGTGAAAAGTCACAGTGAAGTCCGTTCATCATAAGAAGAAAAGGAATTAAAGGGAAATATACCAGGGCTCTTCTTGGAATTAGAAAGTGATCAACTATGAAGAGACTGCTCTCAAAGGAGCCAAGAATGTGAAACACTCCTATTTCTGGAAGATGAACAGGGATCAGTGATAGGGCAAACTGGAAAGACTAAATTAAGAAAGAAGGAAGTAATTAGAAGAATCCACTAGAGAGATTTCAGACTTGAGGGCAAACTGGAAAAAGGTCAAGGACCTACAAAGAATGCCTAGATCTGATGTCATGGGTGGAAAATAAGCTGGAGTCATATTATGAAAAACTCAATCCAAGCAAAGCTGAAGAGGGAAAACAAAGAAAAAGGAACAAGGAGACAAAACATTTTTATAAATGAAACAAAAAACAAGGTTATTTTTCAAGCTCTTGTTCAGCATTTGATTTGATTTATTGATTGATTATGCACATGTGTTTTTGTCTGTGTATACAAGGAAAATGAAGTGAAACTCTCCTTTAATGCAAACAAAATACACAACAACATGCAATGAATCATATATGTAGTCATAGCACACTATGCTGATCCTCTGGCATTTACAGAAAGAATAAAATCAACAGAAAAGATACAAACTAATAATAGATTTTATATACTCTATACTTTTATATGCCACTTCTATAAATTTTTGATTTTGTTGTTGTTTTGAACAAGCTTGTGAGATGAGGGATTTAATGCCATGTATCCAGTGCTGTCATGAAAAAGAACTGGAATATATTGACTAAGGCATCCAATGTCCTACAGCCTAACCAGTAAGTGACTAGGCATTTGTCCATTCCAACAGATGGACATTAGTCCTGAAAGCAATGTGACCGTGTCTGTTCATCAAGGTTGTTTTCTATGGAGGAAAAAATTCAGCCACCATTGTTCCAGCATCTGTTCACACTGAGCATATACACTTCCAGTTGGGAAGAGATGTCACTGCCCATTCATCTTTGAGTGGGATAAGCTTTCCACATGAAGAAAGAAATCATCCTCTAAAGTGACCACTTGGTATCCACCAAAGTAACTCTGTGGCAGATGCAATCATCAACAGTGCGGTACAGAATATCTACTTGAAAGCTCTTCCCAAATGTTCAAGATAAAGCCTTCTCAGATCTCTGCTGTCCCAACAATCAACTTATGAAGTATTTTCAGTCCTTTCCTTCTAGCAGATTTTCACGTGTGTAATATTATTTTCATAGTTAAATGTGGTCTGCTGATGGCTCTCAAAATAAGTATATAAGTTACAGATCACACCAAATAAGTCATTATTTTCTTCTGCCTTGTAGGAATTGTGATCTGAGAACCACCCATAGCCTCCATGTGTTCCTTAAATAAGGTAATGTAGGGTTTGTGACAAAAAGCATAAAAAACAAAAGACACTCATACTTTCATTCAGACTCCAAATGAAGCTCAATTGAAATGAGTTGGTTTGATGAGAAAGGAGAGATCGGTGCTGCATGACACCAAGTCATTTTGAACCCCAAAGCACCTGCTTTTTCTGATTAATTCTCTTGTGTTTGTTCTTTGACAGTGTCATACAAATATACAATGTTGTCTGCTCAAAGTGCTACCCACGTTATCTTCTCTTAGTACTCACTCTCCTGCCAAATTCCTCCTTCCTAAGTCCTCCTCCTTGCTTTAATGTCGTGTGTTGTGTGCGTGTGATCTCATTTAACAAGTACATTAGTTTTACTCACGTGGTGGTAAAGTACCAGTGACTATACCACCGAGGAACGTGTCTTCCCTTCACTACTAGGTATTGGCTACAAGCAACTACTCAGCAAGAGGTTAGGCCTTATTAGTCCCTCTCCCATCCATGCTGGAATGTTGATGGGCTCAGTCTTGGAAGGGTCTTGTGTAGGTAGCCACTTCTCTTGTGAGATCATGAGCATATCAGTCATCAATCAAGAAGATACATCCTTTTACCTCTTCTTCTATAATCTTTCTGTGTTTTGGAAGGAGTAATGTAGATATCAGTGCTCTTTCATTGATTAGTGATGTCCAGATGTCAATGCTGAGGCCCTATAACTGCTTGCAGAGCCTGTCTATTCTTACATGCAGTAAGCTACCAGGTCTTCAACTGCCTGTATTTCATAGCTGTCCCTTATCCATATGGCCACTACCATTATTACAACTCAAGCCTTTGTAATTCAGTTTGAGTCATTTTAATATCCTCATAGATGACGCTCCTGATATGAGGGCTACGTGGGAGATTTTAGACACTTTCTTCCCTATGTTAGTAGCTCTTTTCATCAACTTCTATTAATACAAGAATATATGAAGCACTTCTTACTGTTTCCTCTACTTCACACATGGAGATTTTAAGTGTATTTATAAAATACATTAAAACATGCTACATAACAGACCCTCAAGAAATATTCACCGAATTAATGTATATTTTAACCTGCATTGACAACTCACCTAATACTTGCTAAAGTGTAGTGTATATACTTAATTGTACGTGGATCCATAGGGCAGCACTGCATGCGAGAACACATTCCTTAGTAATGGAATATTAGAATGATGTTCTAAATTGTATCAGTATGTCTGCTCTACTAAAAGACTTTCCTTCTGCCAGTAATGTGAAGCAAAGGTTATGTGACTAACCACTTCTCGGATATAGTTAAGTATCTATTGAAATAAATAATAAGTCACTTAGAATTCAATCCAAACTGCTCACCATTTTTTCAGTCTTGTTTCCCTCTAAGTCCCAGGAATTCTCTCTAAACATATAAAATTAATTTTAACATATTAAATACCACGTTAAATGTTTGCTTTTCTTATGCTTATTCATGTCCTATCTTCTGGTTTCTTTTTACAGTTAGGCTTTCTTATTTCTTGTGGTTTTTTTTTTGATACATTAGGTTATAGGTACACCTGGCTCATATATTCTCAAGCTTCAGGCTAAATAGGCTTTGCATTATCAATCTTCCTTTTGTAACAATTCTCACTATTAAAATAAAGTTCTAATAAACTATATATTAAATGTACATGTATGATAATTCTGAGAAATACATGCTCATTAATAAGTTTAATCCAGACAATGGCCTATAGTACAATCTATACTTTATTAATATGGGACATATCCCTCTAAAGTCAGGTATCTGGCAACTGGAATTTGAACTTAGGCATGTGCATATGATACCAAAGTACTGTTCTCATCTGTATCTATCTAGTATATTTTGAGATAAGATTCCATGTAATGGTTATTTGTGACTGCTCTTTTGATTAGATTGGGAAATACCAAGAAGATTAGCATAATGAATTTCTGCATGTATCTTTGAGGGAATTTCCAATGACAAATACTTCATGAATGATCTGACCTTAATGAATGGATTAAGCCATTGATGAATTTGAAGTTAGAACTGACTAATGAGAGGTTGTGGCATTATGTAAGTTGATATTTAAATGGAGAATATCCTTGACAGCTAAATCTATGCTTGACCTCTTTCTGTTACTTCTCCTCTCTTTGTTCACCATAAGAAAAGCTGCTTCGGTACTTATTAACTATTATTTAACTTTTTAAACTTTTAAAATAAATCTTTGCTTCAGTAAGTGTAGTACAGCAACATAAAACTCGACTTGCAGGCTCCCCAAAGATAAAGTTCATTTAAAAAAAGAGTCTTTATTTTATTTACACCTAGTGTATTTTCTTTCATTTGTTGTGTAGTCAAATGAGATTTGCTTATTTAGTGAACAACAGGAAGGAGAGTGAACAAATTTGCCAGTTCATGTGTGTTTGTTCTGTGGCCATCTTCTGTAACCAGACAAGGCCTCAAGCAGGGACTTTAGGATACCAGTCCAGCCATAAAACATTCAACCTACAGTTTGTCTTGCCTGTAGAGTGTTCTGGAACAGGAACCTATTATAATCATCATCAGAGAGACTTCATCCAGCAACTGATGAAAAGAGATGCAGAGTCCCATAGCCAAATATTAGGCAGAGCTCACAGAGTCCTGTAGAGAAGGAGGAAGAATTGGAGGAACCAGAATGGTCAGGGACACCACAAGAACTTGGCCCACAGAAGCAACAGAATCAACTGACTAAGACTCTTCAGGGCTGGCAGAAATCAGGGAGCCGGTAGAGTTCCTACCTAGATTTTCTGCATTTGTGCTATGACTGAGTAGCTTTGTGTTCTTATGGGATTCCTAGCAGTAGAAGTGTCTCTGACTCCTTTGCCTGCCTGTGGGACCCGTTCCCACCTACTAGGTTGCCTAGTCCAGCATTATTGTGATGGTATGCCCCTGATCATATTGTAGCTTTTTATGTTATGTTTGGTTGGTGTCCCTGAGGGTAGGTGGAGGGTGTGTGGATGTGGGAGAGCAGAGGAAGGGGGAGAGACTTGGAGGAAGGGAGGAAAGGAAAACTATAGCTGGGATATAATATATGAGAGAAGAATAAAGAAGGAGAGAAAAATTAAATATGGATGGTTCTCAGAACTTTTGGGTAATTTGAAAGTATTAACTTGAAATACTTATACAATGGAAACCAGGATTTCAAATTCACAAGCATAGTTTTCCTTCGGTGGCTTACTTTCCAGGATCAACACTGCCTAGTGCAAAATTTATTTTTCACTCTCCATTCATTTTTGTCTCATGTGCCGGTCTCAACCTTCACTTTTGCACACACAGATACCAATATCTCAGACTAGTTACACAGATTGACTACTATAGAAATATTAAAATGTGGACAATAACAAATATTAAAATGTCTAAACAACATTACTATGTAATGTATGTAAATTTCTTAGAACAATTTTTTTCCTTTAATGATCACAATTCTTATAAATTCTTGAAAAATTTCACATAAGATTATGGATATTTCTCATATATAAGGAAAGCCTGGATTTTAATATGAGCTTCTTCTTGAATTCATTAACAAGTCAGGGATATTTTGATGATTTAATTATTTTAAGGCTTATACACTTGCCTTGAATCATTAGCTACATTAAAAATAAGTTTTAGAGAAAGCCTAAGAATCTATATAATTAACTAATGATCCAAAGCACAATTAATATTACTCCTATTTTGTTAAGGAATGGAGTACATTTAGATACCAGTGAGATATATTTTATACAATTAATATTACACAGAAGTAATTGAAACTGTGAAGTATCAAACTAGCACAAACCACTGTTTTATTCTACTTTGAAAATGATGTCATTGGATCTGAATCGCAGTTAAACAGAAGTAAGAAGTTCTAGTTGCATGCCAGAAAGATGGTAGATAACAATTACTCTGTTTATTTTAAAAAGATAGAATGTTTCAGCATAAAGAAATGTTATTTGAGAAGTTGTATATATAACCTAAATTAAATATTTCATATTGTGTATGTGTATTGAAAGATTAGACATCTACTGACATGTATTTTGTCTATTGATTAATATAAAGTTTTAAAATTTTGATACCAAGAAATTTTATAAATACATAGTCTATTTTAATTTCAAGGAACTGGAAGCATAAATAAAAAGAAATTGTGAATAGAAAGAGACAGAGAGCTGTCAATGAACCAACGCTGAAAGGAAATATAGTATTTCCCTGTGGAGATAACATAACATTCTGAGTTGACCTTTGAGATTTTTAAATTTTAATTTTGCCATAACGTGTAGTGGCTAAATAATGAATAGATCCTAGTTGCTCATTAATATAGCCAAAATAGACAGACTGACCTAAGGCTGGCCTTCCAGTCAACTGTGAAGGCAGGCTTCTACATCTCATCCGTAATTTAGACAGTGCCTCACTAAATCACCAAGTAATGGTTTTATGTATCCTAGTTAAAAAGAGACCAAGGCTTAGCTCGCCAAAGATAGAATGTCAATCGCCCAGGCTCATATTAATTCATCTATCCCAGGGTCTTGTACTACATAATAGTCATTCAGTGCTTGCTGGCAGATAAATGACTCACTGGCAAATTCCAAAATCAGTTTGCTGACATTGTAGTTGTGAACATCGAAAATGGTTGATAACCATTTTCTCCATGAATTTGAAGCAAAAAGCTTCCAATGACACTACGTGATTGTGGGAATTGCAAAGGAAATTAATTTAAGTATGAAGGATCATGAGAAGCATAACAAAATGTTAAAATCATCCAGAAAATGTGGGGCATTTAAAATTTTTGTCTAGTGTTTTTTTATTAAAAAATGGCAAAAAAAAATTTAAAACCATCATTGAAGTCTCAAGAGTCAAATACAGGTATCCTGTTTATTCTTATAGTAACTACTGTTGTTGACTCATTAATAGAAACAGTGCCACAATACATCTTTTTGTTATACCTCAATTATTTCTGCTATTCTTTCCTTGCCTTTATTAATTAAAACAAGAGCAGAGATGTGTTTAAACTATGTCAAAGTGGAGTTGAAATATATTTTTAAAGTACAATAAATGCACAACAATGTTGCACTAGAAATATGTACTCATTTAATCAAAAAAGAAATACTGACTGTATTCAGACTTGTCTTTCACTGTGTTTGCTTGTGTTGGCATTTCTGATTGTGGAGAAAAAGCAGACAATAGTGACAAAATTCAGTAGATATTTAGCATATTTTGTTTTAAACAAGATTTTTCTGAGTTCAAAAACTATGTGCAAGATTGATATATAAGAACTGACCTCTCTGTAACCACTACTATGTCTACTATGAATTCAATTTTTCATACTATAAGCTTCATTCAGGTTGCTTAATGTTGATGGGAGCGGGTCCCTTGTTTGTCCTGACTGCTGGCTAGCTTATACCCGAAATAACCACACAGAAACTGTATTAATTAAATTAGGTTTGGCCCATTAGCTCTAGCCTCCTATTGTCTAACTCTCACATCTTGACTTAACCCATTTCTATTAATCTGTATTCACCATGAACTCGTGGCTTACTGGGAAAATTTTAGCATGTCTGACCTGGCATCTCCATGGTGGCTCTCTCACTTTGCTTTCTTCCTCCCAGAACTCAGGTCTGTCTTCTCCACCTACATAAGTTCTACTCTATCAGGCCAAGCAGTTTCTTTATTGATTAACCAATGAAAACAACACACAAACAGAAGGACCTCCTACATCATTTCCCCTTTTCTGTTTAAAAAGGAAAGGAAGGCTTTAACTTTAACATATTAAAATTACATATAACAAAACAGTTATCAAGCAAGAATTATAGTTAAAATATTTATATCTATTTTATCTTTTTATTATAACAAAGAAAAACTATAACTATAACTATCCATTCTTCACCTTCATCAAAGACTCCAGAAGGATATAATATTACCTAAGTAAACAGGAAGTGCATTGTAAGCAACTTCCAAAACTCTAGAAATGACACAGTTGACTGGACAGGTTACCCAAAGATCTTCTGTACCATTGGGGCATCCATCTTCAGCCTACAGGCCCATAGTATCCCACAGACATTCCCATTTTAAAGACAGTTTAGTCACTTTCTTCTGTGTCCTGAAGAATGTGGAATCTTTCATGAAATAGGAACCATGAAGGATCATCTCACCTTTTGGCAAATTCAGCAGTCATCTCTCTGCTGGTACTGCATGTCCAGTAAAGCAGTCTAGGCAAGAGCAGTTTCTTGCCCAAATGGCTAACCAACTCCATAAGGAGCCCTTCAATGCCCATCTTCGTCTTGAAGTAGATTGGTGCTGCCAGGAGCAAATGCGTCTCATTGTCATGAAAAGCCCTAAGTTATTAAAACATTTTAAATGCCATATTCTGTAGTCTTTGAAATATATGAAGAATGCCTATCTAATTGAAATATATCCCTAAATATCTAGAAAATCTAACATGATTACAAACTTGACTATTATAGATGATTATCTATTAACCTATATTTCTTAATTATACATTACATTTTTTAAATGAACTAAACAATCACAATACCTTAATCAAGATCAGAAATATGTATATGTATAACAAAATTGACCTGAAATTTGTATCAATCAAGATTTATACCAATGCAAATTATTCATATCTATATCATATACCCCTTTAAAATGTAAAAGAACATTTATAAACAATATTTGGGAATATGGACATAGTTATTTCTCTACCAACTTCTTCGTGCTGTGTGGGGGCGTTGTTAATCAGGTATTTCATGGTGCATCCTGTGTGCTAGGTTCATCTCGGTCAGAAGTTGAACGACATAATTTTTTTGAGGGTATTCACAGCAACCTTTCAGGGGGCATGGTCCATGAAACCATATTTGCCTGGAGGCAATGCATAGGTTCTCATCTTCTGTGAAAACAAAAGAAGAACCACTTTTCCAAAGCATCATATCCTTAGACCCAAATTCTGAAGTCATAACTCTTTTATAATATATATGGTGGTTTAGCCTAGCAGCCCATAGAATGAAATGTCTCTCTGTACTTAGCTCCTTCACAGTCAAAAAATTTAAAGAAAACACAATAATATACAGAATCCAGACTCCCTGTGAATTTTCCTTTAATCTATGATTATCTGTACTCTGACTATTTAAAAACCACCTGCCCAAGCCTAGTAGACCTGATCCTACAACCTGCCCAGGCAGGAAGAGCTAAGCCACAGGCATGGTTTCAACTACTTTCCTCCTGACTCTGAGTGGTCACACAAACACCAGTGCCCATAAATGCTTCCATAGCTGGAGATTGTACTGGCAGCAGGGCCAGGAAGCTTTGTTTTAAAATGGTGCAGCTTTTTTTTTTCTGATGCTATTGCTGAGTCAGGAAAATCTCTCTGCAGCATGCCACCAGCAAACAGCAAAAAGCTTTTGTTAAACTCTGTTTGTGTGTGTGTGTGTGTGTGTGTGTGTGTGTGTGTGTGTCTAGAATTTCTTTTCAAGCCCTCTCAGGTTTTATGAGGCATTAGTTAACCACATTGAAGCACCAATTGTTGATGGGAGTGGGTTCCTTGTTCGTCCCAGTCACCCGGCTAGATTACACCTGAAATAACCACACAAAAACTGTATTAATTAAATTACTGCTTGGCCTAATAGTTCTAGCTTCCTATTAGCTAACGCTCACATCTTGAGTTAAACCATTTCTATTAATCTGTATTCACCACATGGTCGTGGCTTACTGGAAAAAAATTAGCATGTCTGACCTGGCGTCTCTATGGTGGCTCTCTCACTCTGCTTTCTTCCTCCCAGAATTCAGTTCTGTCTTCTCCGCTTACCTAAGTTCTGCCCTATCAGGCCAAGCAGTTTCTTTATTGATTAACCAATGAAAGCAACACATAAACAGAAGGACCTCCTTCACCAGCTTAATAGATCTGCTCAAAAGAAATGGTCCCAATTATTTTGATAAAGGAAGTACTAATATTTCAAAATACTTTCTGAAAATAGTAAATAAAACTTAGAATGATTATCACTGCTAATCAGGACAAATATGGAATGTCTTTCATTGCCTTTTCAAACTAACAGTAAAAAGTTGTTCCAAAAGCCTAACGATACTTGGACTTCATAAACAAGGTTAAGACAATATCATAGTGTTTGAATTGGTGTCAGTGTTTATCATGTTATGTATAACAATCCTGTCATTTTTCTGCATGTGTGTTAAAACTCAATGAAATTTTGATGATAAGTTAATGTATTGACAGCTGTCCACATAAGCCCTTACATTTTGGGGTTTGAGAGATGGCATTTAATGCTGGAGTGATTGCTCAATTTTCAATTCAACAGATGCTAACCAATTTCTCTGCTTGTTGTACACATAGTCATTGCCTTATTATGATATGGTATCTGTTCCACTAAGTGTCACCAATTCATTTCTTGATTTGATATGTTTATCAATTCTGATGGTTAGACTTGTGATTGTTCTTGGTGGTAGAGTCCATAGGAGGAAAAAATCAGAGAAAGAAGACCAGGAAATGAATGTTATGTCTTCTGATTTTATGAGTTTGATTTGGTTTTTATCCAGTTGAAAATTATATTTACCTGGTGGGGGGTTAAGTTCTTAAAGAGTTGTTTTCAACTAACTGGTAGCTGTAAGTAGACTAGAACAACAGTAATACTAATGATCATGCAACTGGTAACTATGATCACGTTCAGAAAACAAAGACATGGTTATCATTAATGAGTCATTGAGTAGAGATGCCAGTCACCATTCATTCCAATGTCTGTACCAAACACCTAAGATATTTAAAGTTTATACTAACTAAATTAATTTGTGAAGGGATATAAGTGATCTAATAGCCCAGATATTTTCTCTTGGAACCAGAATATTAAGACTTTCCCAATGCTGTTGCAATATGAAAGCCCCAGATTGGTTACAAAACTCATGTAAAGATAATGATGACCATATTTCAGTATTCTACACTTGTTAT
The DNA here is from genome assembly GCA_004026605.1 of Ondatra zibethicus. Lineage (NCBI taxonomy): Eukaryota > Metazoa > Chordata > Mammalia > Rodentia > Cricetidae > Ondatra > Ondatra zibethicus. Next base: position 13,377 of record PVIU01007714.1, read on the forward strand.
TGTGAGTATTTACATTTGATTGCTCTATTGCACTCAGGCATAAAAATTGTATGCTCTTGTATTAACATAGATATTTTAAATACACTGAGAAAATTTTGGTATAAAGTCTGATTTTTAACATGTTTTCAGAGCAGTCCAGGGACCTGGTGATATAAGCAAATTATATAAACTAAAATTAATATATACATAGAATATGTGAACAAAAAAGAAAGTAATGGGGTAAAGGAAATTTTTATCATGTCACCTGGTTAATGTTTCATCTTTGTAGCCCAGTCATTGGTCCTAGTAATTGTTGAAGGACTTCTGACCAATTAATCTATTACCATATGGTCATTACTGTGCATAGAGTTAATTTTATAACTATAAATTTGGGCAGAATGAGAACACAGTATTACTTATGAGCAGATAAAGGTCTGGATAATGGCTCAATGGCAGAATGATTCTCTAGCATGTACCAGGCCCTGGGTTTGAGTCTCTGACTGCAAAATATACAAAACCATAATATTTCTATAGAAGCTCACCCAGCTGGAGGGATAACACAAACACATGGCATCCTGACAATTCAGCACTGTGAGCTGGGGAGGGATGAAGTTATCGATAAAGTAGAGTCTTACCACGTGTAAAGTCCTGGCTTATATGTTCAGCACTGCAGAAAAGAATAGAAAAATCTTGAACAAAACTTAGATGTCATGAGTTATTATGATATAACAGAATGCAATATACTCCTTATTATGTTTATAGTTTTAAGTTTATGCCAAGTATTGAAATGTATGTTTTTCAAACTTTGATTCATATTCTTACCATAGTATCATTACTATCATTGTTTTAGAAGAGTTTGTGAAGAAGAAAATCTAAAATAATAAAAGTTAGAATTCACTGCGTAGTTTAAAACTTTTACATGTGGAAAAGAATGAGCCAAATGTCTATGTTCAGTAAACGTAAGATTTGGCTTCTTTTCCCCTTGAAATTCCCTATGTATTTCAAAGCTATAACAGTGTTTATACTAAATATGACCCATTTTCTAATATAAAATCAGTCAAGGTGCTTTTGATTTTTGTCTAATGGATATTCTCATAAAGAAAATAGATAAACAGCCATGCCTCGTGTCAATATTCTCTGTTTCTTGGAAGACTGAGGCAATGAGATCTTAAGTTCAAATCCTGCCTGGGCTATAGTGTGATCTCAGAACCAGTCTGAGTATGGTGTGGGACAATTGTCTATATTCTGTCAATTATGTTTTAAATAAATGCTGATTGGCCAGTAGCCAGGCAGGAAGTATAGGTGGGACAACCAGACAGGAAGTAGAGGTGGGTAAGAGAGCAGGGGAATTCTGGGAAGAGGGTGCAGTCCTGCCCAGACACAGCAGAAGGAAGATGTGATCTGCGCCACTGAAAAAGGTACCAACCATGTGGCTAACACAGATAAGAATAATGGGCTAATATAAATTATAAAAGTTAATAAGAAGCCTGAGCTAATGGGCCAATCAGATTATCATTAATATGGACCTCAGTGTGATTTTCTTTGGGACTTAACACATGTGGGATCTGGGCAGGACAGAAACTCAGACAACATGAGTAAGTTACTAACATCCCATTTTCAAACAAAAAGCAAAAAGAGGGATACGAATATAGCTCAGTGATAGCACTTCTGGCTAGGATGAGTGAAGTCCTAGGTTCAGTTACCAGTGACAAATACACATGAGGGCAGGTGGGGTGTTAATTAGCATGAAAAGATACTGCCTTTATTCTATAACTTTTCATTTAAAGTTTTTATATTAAATTTACAATGAAACCAAACATTGAAAGTCAAGTATAAAAACAGAAGCATACACATGATTTATGTCTCCCATCGTATTCATGAACCAACAGTAGGTTCTCTGAACATGGAACGTTTTGTGTTCCAGGTTTTGCTTGGTCATGTTTGGAAGGGAGACAAGTGTGAAAAAGGCAAACACATTTTATTGCTTGCCTGCATTGACTATTATAATATGTTGTATGGTGTAGGAGATCATTCTGCATTTGTGTTGCTTTCATTGGTTAAATAAAGAAGCTGCCTTGGCCTTTTGATAGGGCAAGACTTAGATAGGCGGGGAAAAGAGAACAGAATGCTGGGAAGAAGACAGAGACAGAGAGCTGCTGCCATGAAGCTGCAAGGTCAGACACGCTGAATCTTTCCCTGTAAGCCACAACCTCGTGGTGACATACAGATTATTAGAAATGGGTTGAATCAAGATGTGAGAGTTAGCCAATAGGAGGCTAGAACTAATGGGCCAGGCAGTAATTTAATTAATACAATTTCCGTGTAATTATTTCAGGAGTTAAGCTATCCAGGAGCTGGGAATGTGGCCTGCTCCTCATACTACAGTTGTACACTTGCTTTATTAGTTCTAACAGTTTGATATTGAACTAAGCAATCTGTGACAAAAGCTTGAATCACCCATGCAGAAATTAGTTTTGGATGGGATGAATTTTAGGGGCCAAGACTTCAGTATTTACTGAAGTCATCACTGAAGCCTCCAAACCTTTTTTTAACTTTGTATAAAGTCTGCCAGGGTTGGCTAATTGCTTCTCACTGACTAACAATTATCTATCAAGAGAAATATGTAATGTCCACTTAGGGAGCACCAAGTGTTAGCACTGAGGACACACCATGAAATATGATGTTGTGAATTCTTAGAATGAACAAATGAAATTGAATTGTCTAACAGGAAATTCAAAAAATTCCATTAACAATAAACCACAATATATCACTTTATATGATGTATTATAGAGCTCAGACATAAGATTTTCTTTGAATAGGAAGTGGATTTTTCACTGCAGATTTGCCATCAACCATTGTATTCATCAAATGTGCAATAAGTACAAGGTGAACAGAATAGTTGTTAAGAATCTAAGGATAGGCCTAGTGGTGGTGACGCACGCCTTTAATCCCAGCACTCGGGAGGCAGAGGCAGGTAGATCTCTAAATTCAAGGTCAGCCTGCTCTACAAGAGCTAATTCCAGGATAGGTTCTGAAGCTACAGGGAAACCCTGTCTCAAAAAATCCAAAAAAAAAAAAAAAGTTTAAGGATGATAATGCAGAGCTATATATCAATCGCTATAATGAGGTACATTAATATTCCTGATGCTTTTTTATAAAAGATTTTATTATTTCACAATTATGTGTGTATGTGTATATGTGGGGGTAGTATGTTCATGTGAGTTCAGGTATCCCCAAAGTTCAGAAAATAGCATCAGGTCTCCTGGAACTGTTGTTGCAGATGACTGTCGGTTACCTAGCTTGGCTGCTGGTAATCAAACTTAGGTCCTCTATAAGAGCAATGCACATGCAAAACTTTTGAGATATTTCTCCAGCCTTAACTGCTATTTTTTTACCTTGTACATTTCACGGGTACCTCAGTGTGTCTCATTTGTTAAAAATAATTTGAAAAGAAGATTTAAAATATGCTCTTTTCTTCCCCTCAAATAGCTACCACACTATATTTTCTAAAATTATCAAGCAAAGCTATTTCCTTCATGATTCTTCTATTTTTTATGTTGTCACTGATACATTAAAATGACAATATTATCTTAGGTTCTTATTTATTGAAAAAGGAAATAAGACCATGGCAAGAGACCAACTGAGTGACATTCCCAAACTTTGGAAGTCTGTCAAAGTTGCTTTTAATTCAAGTGGTACTAAGAATTTATGGATCACTAGGGCTATAATTATGCCATAGCAAAATAACCCCTTCACCATTTTGTTTCTTGCCCTGTAAATCTGAGAAAGTCAGAAACAACATCTTCTGATTTGTAAGATTTTATTCATAATACGTTTCTCATCATTGGGGTGTGTGTGTGTGTGTGTGTCTGTGTGTGTGTGTGTGTGTGTGTGTGTATGTGTGTGTGTGTGTCTGTGTGTGCACATGCATGTGTCTCAAACAATGATCATAATAGGAAAAGGGTGGTGAATAATTAGGATAGGAGTCAGTTATTTGGAACCTGTTCCAGCATTCTTATGCATAAGTTTTTAAGTCTTAAACATCATTATTTACATACCTCCTACCCACACTCATAAAGTAATATACTTGGGCAAGGTTTCTGATGACAATTCATAAGAATTGTCTTTAGGTTGTATCAGAAGTTATTTGTGTGGAAAATTGCATTACACCTCTAAACTCACAATAGAGTTGTTAGTTAGAAATGCCTTTTTGAGGTAAAACCTTGTAGTGCAGGAAATCAATCAGGAATGGTGTAGGATATGACACCATGATGTGATAAAGCAATACCAGATGACAATCATTACAGTTTCTGTCTTTCTTATCACTTATTTCTATGGGCTGTGTACACAGTCACTTTGGCTTTTGTCACAGTCTACCTACAACCATTTAACCCCCCAAAATTATAATGCCACTTTATGCACGATAATATTTGGACTCCCTTACTGCACTATGAAAGAGTTTTAGAATATTTGCTTGGGTATCAAAATAAACATGATTTTAATAAATCATCTGGAAAAATTAACAGCGTAACATTAGCTATGAAGATTCAAAGTGTTAAACTTAGCATAAATTTAGCATTGATTTCTGGCATGAATTAAAACACTAAGCTATAGAAATACTTGATCATCAAAGGTACAAAGAGGGAAAAGTCAGTGCAACTTTCTTGGGGAGCATGCGCATAATACACCAGAAGTTTGCAGAGCAAAATAATGCTGCCTCTAAACTCTGCAGTTGCCATACATTTAATTTGGCATAGCCAAGCATTTGCACTTTCCTTTGGTTTCATTATATGATCCGTGACCAATAGGTGGTATTCATCTCTTCTGTAATGTGTTAAAAACGTAAATGATTCTCTTGGCCCACTGATGGTCATATGGTGAAGTAAAAACGCCTAGTAAAGACTCCTAGTATTGTGTCTGAGTTAGATATGATGCCACCTTAGGATATGTTCCATTGACATAAATTCTTTGAATTTTGGCAGGGATTTCCTTAATAATTCATGTTTTTAAATTTAACTCAGATAATTCAGAAGGAAACAGAAAAACATAAGCACTCCACACTTTGTAAATGCTCAGTAAAGGTCAGTTTTGTGCTATCCACACTCTGTCTGGGACCATCTGGCTCCTGCTCTGAGAACTTTGTAGATGTCTCTAAGGCCGAAACACATCAACACCTAGCAGCACAGAGATGCTGAGTCTGTTACTTCCTGCAGGAGGTGACAGTGGGTGCTCAGGAGCTGTCTGAGGTGTGAAGGCACAGTGGCAAAATGTAAAGATGGACTTGCACTCATGTATCCAGCCGGAGAAACTTGTAAAGTGTCTTTCAGAGACAATTTTCTTATTAAGCATCTTTTCTATTACAAAATATATTTAATCATATGGATAAGAAATGGATTCATTATTAGTATTATGAAATAAAGTTTCTTATATTCTGATGTCAGTATTTCACTTTACAAATAACAAAAGAAATTAAAAAGAACTCTCTGTGGTATTTCATTCACTTTAAAGTTTTGAAGAGGGATAGGAACTGAGTGACAAGGCTCAGTGATTAAAATGTGCCTGTACTGCTCTTTCCAGGAACCCTACATAGGTTCCTAGCCCCCACTTTGGATGGCTTATAAGTGCATGTGACTCCAAGTACAGGGAACATAATGCTGTATGCTGGCCTCTGAAGGCACTGCACTCACAATCACAGATCTGCATATAAAAACATGTGCATACACATCTTTTTAAAGTCAATAATTACCAAATAATGGTTATAAAAAGGTATAGGGTTTATAGCATAACTCAGTTATAATGCGTTTCTCTAGAACACACGATGCCCTTGGCTTACTTCCTAGCACTACAAAATGTATGAAAACCAAAAGTTTTGAGTTACTTCTAGTTAGATAGAACAAAAATTATCCTTTCTATCATTAACTGTTTTCTAAAATTGGGACTGCCAGTGTTTGTACAGTAATACACAAAGGAAAATTAGAATATAGATATCAATCTTGAAAGGTCTATTTTTCTATGACATGCTTTACAGAATCTTCAGTTATTTTCTTACATTGCATGTCTACTGCATGAAACAGAAAATAATTGATGCATTATATAATTGTTGAGAGCTGGGACTATTCATAACATCCTGGTATAGAATGCACTCACACAGAGTGAAAATGGATCATTGAAGTAATTTTTTTATTCATTGATTGTAGTTCTGTGAATAGGACATTGTTGAGTGAAAGAATCGCTCTTGGGGAACTCCACTGTAATACAACAGTTCAGCAATACTTTGTAATGTGCATTTGACAGTTTTTCAAAGTATTACAAAGTCTAACTTCATAGTTAGCTTGGTAAGGAAAGACTATTGTTCCTGTTTCTATGTAAATGTGCTTTGAACAGTTTTCATTTCTAGCTTGCAATATTTTACTTTTTTCTTCTTTCCCCATTTAAAAAATGTAGTAAGGAATTATGATGGTCGAGGGAATGATTTCATGAGGCCAGGGAAACTGGCTACTTTTCCTATACCAGGCATGTTTTTTTCTCCTGTTGAATGGATTTTAAATCCAATTAGACAATTGATGGTTGCCATCAAATGTGTCACTTGCTGCAACTCTATGCATATCTTGCCATGCTGGTAATTATTGTGGTTCATAGGTATTCAGCTGAGCAGGACTGTTTAATTGCTTCCCTCCTTTGTTAGCTTGCATACACACACACACACACACACACACACACACAAACACACACACACACTAATATAACTTAAGAAAAAGAGGCTATCAACTTGAGAGTGGGAATGGAACATGGGAGGGGTGTAAGGGAGGGTACCTGTGGGGGTTGAGGAAAAGGAGAGGGAAAACGAGTGATGAAATTCTATTTCAATTAAAGACAAGTTAAAAATAGACAAAAATATATTAGTCTTTATTTTAAATAGGTCTAAATTGCAGTATTGGTTCCTTAAATTTAACTTTAAGTCTGTTTTCCATGTAGGAACTCTCATGTTTTTTACAAATAAGGTAGCTATTCCCAAATGATTGGTGATTTTATGTTCTGTTCTCCAGTCACTTAATAGGAAATGCACACAATTGGGCACACTATTAGAGCAGTCACTAAATCTGCCCTGCAATTATTATAAATATATTTCTCAATATATATGCTAATAGTGCAGTTAGGAATATTAAAGATAAGGAAAATGATATTTCCTAATGAAGAGTGCAACTAGTTTCTTTTCTTTTTAACATAACCACTTGCACATATATTTGTAATATTCACATTTACATTGCCAAAGGAAGAACAATGTGTTTCTTCCCTGTCTTTTCTCGCTACATGTTTGTGCAAAGCAAACTGTTAGAACAACTTGAGTTCTGTGTTTTCTGCTTCTCTAGATTTAGCTCATCAGTCTCTTGTTGACTCTTGCTTCACAACACAGCTAACACTCCAGGAGAAGCCGCTAACCCCCTTTCCTCATTGTGTTTCACTTTACTTTGTTTTCACTTGACAAGGAACAGTTACATGTTTTCATTGTGCTCTGTGTCATGATCAAATTAATGTGGTTTATGATATACATCACCTGAAACATAGTGTCTTTGTAGAAAAATATGTAGAAAAAAATTCTCTCTCTGGGTTATTTTGACATATACAATACAATATTGCTAACTTTCATTACCTTATTGTACAATACATAGAATTTATTTTTTTTTATAAGTGGAATTTTGTGCCCTTTCACCAACCTCTTCTCATCCTCTCTTTTTTCCCCATATTCTTTTATTTTTTTCCATTCAAACAGAAAAAAAAAGAATTTACATTTCCTCCCCTTCTCCCAGTCCCCTCCTGCTCCCCCCTAGCTCCCGCTGCTTCCTTAAAAGAAAGCATTATGCCCAGCCCTGTGGGAAGTTCAAGGCCCTCCCCCCTCCATCCCGTCCTAGGAAGGTGTGTGTGCCTGATCATCCTCTCTTTTCCTGCGCTTACAAATAGCTTCTTAGCTGTGGTCTACCTCCATTCTTGATGCTGTACAATATAAACTAGACCACCCGTTTCTTCCACAATTTTTTTTAGCTATATCTATGCTGTACATGGAAGTGAACATCTGTACCATGGCCTTTGAGTATCCTCTCAAAACCATATTCCATATAATGCATAAATCATTCATGAAATTTTTACATGTATTGGGCTGTAGACTTGGATCAGTGGTTAAGAGCACTGTCTGTTCTTCCAAAGTCCTGAGTTCAAGTCCCAGCAATCACATGGTGGCTCACAATCATCTGTAATGAGATCTGGTGACCTCTTAAAAAAGAGACATGGTCAGTCATCCTCATCAACTTAGATCACGAAATCCAATATGTACGAGGTAAACAGAACTGCCATGTACAGTCTGTCCATACATGCTTTAGTATTGCCAGGGCATAAATTTCATTGTACAAATAACATTTCAAATTTGTTACCTAAAGAGAAATTCAAGTAACATTTCCTGATCAAAATACAGGAAAATCATGAATAAATAAGAACAAAAAAATATTTATCGCCTCTCTGTACATAATATCATCACTCAAAAAAAATTCAAAATCATACTTTGGGCAAAGAGGTACTACAACAACAACAAAAGATAATTTTAAAAAATACTGACAGTGTGGTCTAGGGGGATGGTTCAGACATTAAAACATTTGCCAGTCAGTATGAGGACTGGAAGTTCAGATCTCTAGAACTCATGTAAATGCTGAGGGGGCCAGGAAGACATCTCTAATTCCAGCCTTGGAAGACAGACACAACTGGATATTCCCAAATGAGTTGCCTAGCAACACTAACTGCATTGGTGAGCTCTAGGTTTGATTGAGAGACCCTGATTCAATGAAAAAAGAAGAGGCATCAATGATGATTACTGACATCAACCTCCAGCCTCGACATGCACGTGCACACATATACCCTCACATATGAACATACATTCATGCTATACACATACATGGAATACAGAAAGAACAACCATATTGATAATGGAGCTTCTACACATGTGTATTGTTATTATTAAGTAGTAAGTAGAATTTCAATCATAGATTAAAAGGCACAAAAGCTTGAAATATATGAATTAAGTTCTCCAAAAGATGGGAAAAATATGCTCAAAGATAAAAAGAAACAAAATTGAAGGTAAAATAAGAAACAAATGTGACACAAAATTAGCAAAATTAATGACTGAAAATATACATGCTTTCAAAACAGCTGAAAAATGAAAATGACATGGGCTGGAGAGATGGCTCAGTGGTTAAGGTCACTAGCTGTTCTTTCAGAGGTCCTGAGTTCAATTCCCAGCAACCATATATGTGCTGTCTCACATCCATCCATAAGGAGATCTGGTGCCCTCTTCTGGCCTGCAGGCAGACATGGAGGCAGAATACTGTATACATAATAAACACATAAAATCTTTAAAAAATTAAAAAAGAAACAATATTTTTTTAAAGAAATAAAAATGATATTAAGTCAAATGCACTATGTTGGTAAGACAGAAGAGCACTTCTGAAGGTTCCCAATTCTGTTTGCTGCAACTTTGTTGTAAATTTGAAAATGTAAACAGATGATGTCTAGGAAAATCATATTTGATAAATTTAATCCTACTGCAGACTAATTTACATAGATGAAACAGAGGAACTTAATAAATAACTGTGTCAACAAAGGGCAAATAAAATGAATTACCCAGAGAAATCTATCCTTTTCTTTTGTTTGCTGGTTGGTTTCCCCCTGCACCCCGCCTCTCTCTCTCTCTCTCTCTCTCTCTCTCTCTCTCTCTCTCTCTCTCTCGTGTGTGTGTGTGTGTGTGTGAATTTATTGGAATGGCTTACAGGCTGCAGTTCTACAATGGCTAGTTATGAATGAAAAATCCAAGAATCTAGTAGCGGCTTAGACTGAGTGTCTCAACTCTTCTGCTGGGATCCCAAAGAAGCAATGGATGTATCCAAGAGGGCAAGCAGGCAAAGAACAAACCCTTCCTGATTCCACCTGATTCCACTGTCCTTATACAGGCTTCTAGTAAAAGGTGTGGCCCAGATTAAAGGTGTGTCTTCCAGTTTCAAGATTCGTATCACAAGTGTGCCCTCCATTTCTGGATTATAGTTCACTCCAGATTCTCTCTCTCTCTCTCTCTCTCTCTCTCTCTCTCTCTCTCTCTCTCTCTCTCTGTCTTTCTATCTTATATAGACAGATAGAGATTAATTCCATAAATTCTGTGAGTCTTTTGTGAACCCTGACTAATACAGTGGGTATGGAGGCTAGGAGATGTTAGGTGACCTGCTCTTTCACTCTCTGCATTCTTCCTTTGAGACAGAGTCTTCTATTGAGTCTGAAGCTTGGCTTACAGAAAGGAGGTTCCCAGGATCCTCCTGTCTCCACCCACACAGCCCTAGATCCACAGGTATGATCTTCCTGTCTCTGCCTCGCTGCAGTTTGGACGTTATAGGCAGACGCATGGCAACTCCAGGCATTTTAGGTGGGAGCTGAGCCCCAGTTCTTCGTGCTTGCACAGCAAATACACTTCCTCATTGAGTCATCTCTCCAACCCGTCTGCCAGTCTTACAAAGACAAAATCATCTCGATACCATGAACGTTAGTCAGAAATGTAGTAAATGCTTTTTAAGATTTTATTACATGTATTACTGAGGTAGTGTGTGCTACAGCTTGCTATGATGTAAGAGTACAGCTTCCACAAGCCAGTTCTCCTTCTACTATGAGAGTCATGAGGACTGAATTTAGGCCATCAGACTCAGGTGCCCTTATCTATTGAGCCATCTTTGACAAAAGTAGCACTTTTTAAATAAATTCTTTTTGATGATGTTAGTGTACTGTTGGAATCAAAATTACACTGACAGCTTATAAAAGTCTATAGATACAGAGCTAATGAAAATAAGTTTGCAAAAAAATAAGACAGAGGCAAACACAATGTAAATTATTACAAATAATATATAGTGATTCTGTGTTATTCCTTTTAGGAATACGATTATTCTTTATAACAGAATTGAATAATAGAATTAAAGGAAGCAAAAATTCACCCCATGGATAAACCTTAAAAGTTGTGTGATCATTTATATGAACATTTAAAAATACTTCAGCAAATTTCAATATACATACTTTCAATCACATTATAAACAATTGGTGAAACTCATCATGAAAAAAATGCAAATATTCCCATTGAGATTCAAAGTCAGATTTCTACAGAAGGGCGAAACCTTTAGGATTATTTCTTTGAAGGTGAGATACAGACATAAAGCTATTTGGTTTGTGTGACATTAAAATGTCAATTCTGAGCTGGGCCTGGTGGCGCCCTCCAGCAGTACCAGCATGTGGAAGATCAAGACAGGAGGATTGTGAGTTTGAGGAAAGAGTGAGAACATGGTGATTTACGCAGGTCTGAACCAATACTTTTATCAAATGAAAGAAGGCAAACAGTCATTTCTGCTCACAGTAATATTTAAAATTAATACAGTTTCATTTCAAGCAAGTAGTTTTCTTATTCTTGGCACTTAATTTGAAAGAACATGTAAACATCATTTTAAATTACATGGAAATATAGAAACCACAAATGGCTGGGAGGGAAAGATCCATGGGAGGACATCAGCTCAGCTAGAAACTGAAGCATCATAAAGCCTTTGTAATTAAAACATGTGGTGCTGGCAAGGGAACAGAGAGGCAGGTGAAGGGAACAGATGGTTCAGATAGACTCAAGTACAAATAAAACTAAATGCATAAGAAAGGCAATATCTTTGTACTGTATATTAATTGTAGTGGGACAGTTGAATGGGCACTTAAAGTACAAAATTAAATACATATCTCTTGTCATATCCAGAATATGCATCAAGAGGCTTAAAATCTATTAAAAATGGAACCACACATTATAGCAGAAAGTATATTAATTACTTGTATTTTCGACTTTGTAAATATTACTTATACTTTAAAAGCCACTTAAAGGAAGATTGAAATATTCAGTTATATAAAATAAGATTTTGAATAGATATCAACAAAATTGAGTAAAAAATGAAAGACAAGTGATAGATTAGGAACACATTGAAATATCTGGATCAATTCAATTAGTCATTTATTAGTTTTTTCACACTTGGTTGATACAAGCTTTCGTATAGCTTAGGGAGGCTTTAAAATGTCTAAGTAGCCAAGTATGGTTGAAAATTTCTACTACTCATAAGTCTGCATCTCAAGTAACTGGCAAAACCAAGTAAGTAGGTATGCATGACATGAAGCATAAGAGAGTAGGTAGGAAAGAAATTATCAAGAGAGAGGATGGGGAAGTGGAGAGAGAGAGAAAGAGAGTAAAGATATGATTATGTACAAAATACCTGACATAATGGAAAGAAACTATACACTTGAAACTTGTCACAAAAAGCATGTGACAATAAAAATTAAAGAAAAAATCAAATAATATAGAGCATTGTATGTAAGACAACTGACATTAATTTCTTAAATTTACTATAATAATAAATAAGAAATAAAAGTGATGGACACACATAAGGGCAAAGGATACAAATGAAATCAGTCTAGTTCAATGCATGAGGAGATACCGGATCAAGAAAGAGGAAGAGGACAGGCAAGAGAGGAGACATCCAATTGGGTAAAAGCTCAATGAAAACAAACTTTGACTTCCATTCCTGTCTCACATTGGAAAAGCAAGATGTAGTGGTGTAGTAGGGAGGAGAAGCGGGCTGCGTTCCCTGCGCCCGGTTAGCTTATGCATGAAATAATTACACAGAAACTGTATTTATTGAAATACTGCCTGGCCCATTATCTCCAGCCCCTTATTGGCTAACTCTCACATCTTGATTAGCCCATTTCCATTAATGTGTATCGCCACTTGACTGTGGCTTACCGGCATGAGTCTAAGCACCGTCTTTCTTGGCCCGGAGAAGCATGGCTTCTGCCACATTGCCTTCTCTCTCCCAGCCTTCGGTTCTGTCTTCTCCACCCACCTAAGGGCTGCCCTATCAAAAGGCCAAGGCAGTCTCTTTATTCAACCAATGAAAGCAACACACAAATACAGAAGACCCTCCTACACCATTGTGGGACTCATCTGTAATTTTCCATGGATATGGCAAAGTGGGGTTAGGGACAGGAGCATCAGCTGCACGTTCTCAACAATAACTAAAGAGGCACTGCCTCAAAGCAGGATGGAAGGAGAGAACCAACTCCTGAAAATGGTCTTCCATGTTCACACAGTGCCACCTCCTTTCTCTCTCTCCACATATACTATTAAAGGAAGAGGAAACAGAAAAAGGAGTAAGAAGAGGAGAGACCAAAGAGTTTTTTCTTTCTGTCAAATGTTAAATAGGAAAGATAACAATTTTGTGATTATTCATGATAGTGTTATTGATTATTTGCAAAACAATTGAAAACAATAAATGAAAAATAAAATATCATGATGTTTACAATTTTCAAATGTGGCCAGATGAGGAAAGAACAACATACAATCAGCAAAGGCTGTGGAAATATTGATAAAGAATCAAAAGTGAACATTGTACCTTTCATTTTTTATTTTTTATAGACAATAAAGTTTTTTTCATATGATATACTCTGATCATAGTTTTTCATTTGTAATTTCTTTGCAGATCCTCTCCACCTCCCCAGTCCTCAAATTTCACACTTTCTTAAGACAAAAAAAAACAAGTAAATAAAAAGATAAAGTTTTTTTTAAAAAAACTAGCAAACTAAGAAACAAAAAATCCCAAAAATGGACTTGAGAAATGCATAAAAAGGAAGACAAACACACATGCATAAAACACATAAAAACTCAAAATTAGAAAATAAAATAGACAAGTAAGATTTAAAAAATTGTCGAAACAAAGCAATATGGAGAAAAATTCTCCAAAAATACCTTTGAGTTCATTTTGTGTTGGGGATCATAGCTTGTGTCTACCTCTCCATTTCATTGCTGGAACCACACGCATCTGTATTGAACCTGTGAAGACCTTGTACATACTGACACAGTCTGAGTTCATTTGCTCATTAGTCCAGTTCTGTCTGAAGACACTGTTTTCTTGCTATCATCCATGGTTCCTTGGGTTCTGGGGGGAAATTTGAATGAAGATATTCGATTTAAGACTGGCTGTTATAAGGTCTCTGCACATTGTTCAGTTGTAGTTCTCTGTGTTAGTTACCATCTAATGCAGGAAGAAGCTTCTCTGATGATGCTTAATGGAAACATTGATCTTTTAGCATACAGAATGTGGTTAGGAGTCATTTTATTGCTACATTCCTTTAATAGGACAGTCTTATTTGGTTTTTGCCTGGGTCCATGGTCTATATAGTCTCAGATTCCTAGGCATGAATTTTATCTCATGGAGTGGGCCTTAAATCCAATCAGCTATTGGTTACTTCCACAACATCTGTGCCATGAATGTAACAGCTTATCATGCAAGAAGGTTGCCATTGTGGATCAAAGGGTTTGTAGCAATGTTTGTGTTTATCTTTCTCATCTGAAAGTATGCAGAGTACTTCCAAGTACCATGAACAGTAATCAGAAGGCATTGAGACTAGTTAGGATCTAACCCAACCTCTCCAGGTTTAGTGAGATATATAAGTGATATCTTTGGCAATGAGGCCTTACTATGAGCTAATTGAGAGCAGACAATAGCCATGACAATACTCTGAGTTGTTTGGGGATTTTCAGGGGGCCCCTTTGGCCAACAACTTAATTAAATATGACCCATTCCTGGTATTGGAGGTTTCAGTTGGTGTCAAGAAACGTCTCATTGTAACTTTCTCTCCCTGATTATTTGGTAATTCCATATAGATTTCTTGCGTATATGGATGTATTTTAAGAAGCTTCCAGTATAGTTGGTTTGCATTTGACCCCTCAAATAACCTTTGGTGTTGCTGTCCTTCCCCATATTCCCTTCTTACCCCCTTCTTTCCAGCCTTCTCTGTTTAATCCTCCTGGTCCTGTATCCCACCTATCTCTCTCTCTCTCTCTCTCTCTCTCTCTCTCTCTCTCTCTCGCTCTTTCTCTCTCTCCTTCCTCTCTTTCTCTCTCTCTGTCTCTCTCTCTCTCTGTCTCTCTCTATCAATTTTTCAAAACAGGGTTTATTTGTAGTTTTGGGGCCTGTCCTGGAACTTGTTCTTGTAGACCAGACTGGCCTCAAACTCACAGAGATCTGCCTGCCTCTGTGTCCTAAGTGTTGGGATTAAAGGCGTGCTCCACAACCATCCAGCTCCCCATCTATTTCTCTTTAACTGTGTATCCTATTTATTTTCCTTTGGGGATCCTTCTCTGCCCCATGGCCCTTACACTATACCTAACCTCTGTGATTAAGCAAGCCAATAAAATGCTTTAGCTAACATCCACATATAAGAAACTACATATCATATTTATCTTTTGGGGTCTTGGTTACCTCATCAGGATGATATTTTCTAGGTCATCTATTTATCTGTGAAATTTACGATTTCATTTTCAAACAATTGGATAATATTACATCATGTATATATAGCACATTTTCCTGATCCACTTGTCCATTGATGGACATCTATCTTGTTTCCAATCCCTGGTTATTATGAAGAGAGTGGCAATGAACATCATTGAGCAAGTGTCTCTATAGTAGGATGAAGAATCCTTTGGACATAAGCTCAAAAGTTGTATAGCTGGGTCTTAAGGAATCTATTCCCAGCTTCCTGATGGACTCACCACGCTGATTTATATGTGGCTGTGCAAGATTGTACACTCACCAGCAATGGATGAGTATTCCCCTTGCTCCATATCTTTGCTAGGATGAACTATAACTTGTTCTATTTATCTTAACCATTCTGACACATAAGGGATAAAAGCTCAAAGAAGTTTTGATTTGCATTTCTCTTACGACGAAGGGTGTCGGACATTTCTTTTCCATGCAATTATATCATAGAAATTACAAATACATGCTATTTATATAAATATTCTCTAGTAGTTCACTAATTGTAATTATATGTTTCTAAGTTTTAGTCACAAAACATATACTACTTAATGCAACTGAAGACTCAACGTGACTCTGGAAATACACTACACAACATGAAGATAATATATAATGGTGATAAGTAGATTGATGACAAATAGTATATGACTTACAGAAAATGTGAGGGTAGTAATGGTATCAGTTACTAATATACATGTGGAATGTGCACATTGTCACTAAAGGCACAAATAAACTCTATTATTTATATATGTTAATTCAATCAAGACACTTGACATCATTTTGGGGATTCATAAGAACATTAAGAAGATTCTCCTTAATAACGTTATCTTCAGTCTTGCACTGGACATCTCTTAATATTTTCTTGAAAAAAATCACTACTAGCATAACTGTGGGTTGAAATAGCCTTCAAGTCTCTGCTTTAGCATAACAATTCACCATTTGATATAAAAATTTCAACCTACAATATATAATGCCTTCAGTGACTTAAAATACAGAAAAATAATTGACTTTAGATGGTTTTCCTACCAACACCTGCTGTTGTGTTTTTTTTTTTTAAAAAAAAAGAGGGTGACCCAGCAGCTTGCTGCAGCTTGCTGCAGGTTCCCAGACCACACAGTCAGTCTCCAGGTCCCCATATGGGCCGTGCGGCGGTATGAGATGGATAAAAGAGAGCTGGATAGGCGTGCCATGCAGAGTTAAACATTTATTAGATGGGTGATGGAGGGAAAAGAAGAGAGGATAAAGAGATAGAGAGAGAGACAGAGAGACAGAGACAGAGAGAGAGAGAGAGAGAGAGAGAGAGAGAGAGAGAGAGAGAGAAGGGGGAGAGAGGGGAGAGAAGCAGCTGCTGCTCCCATGAGAGCGGAAAAGGAAGAGAGAGAGAATTGGGGTCAGAGGCTGGAAGCTGGGAGTGGGCGTGGCCTGTCTCTTAAGGGCACAGAGTATTTGGCCAATAAGAGGCCAAATACTACACCTGCTACCGAAAATGACTGCTGTATCATAGTGCAATTATCTGTTCTCAATATTTATTTTAACTTAAATCATTATATTCAATGCTTCTAAGACTTTCAAACCCATGGATCATTGCTATTACAGAATACTGTAACCAAAGAAACTTAGAGAAGAGTTTGTTTTAGCTTATCGTTCTATCCATAGTGACAGGGAGAGGAACGTGGCAGCAGGTCACCCAAAGAGGAAGCAATCACATCTTCAACACCATATGGAAAGGAGATTGAACTAGAAATAGGAGGAGGCAACAAATAGTGAAAGCCTACTGCCAGTGACATACTTAAGCTAACAAGTCTTCATGCTCTAGAGATTCCATAGCCTGCCCAGATAGCACCACCAACTGAAAACCTGAGCCTATGGGGAGCATTTCCATCCAAACCACCACCTTGACCAATCATTTACTGTTTCTTTCATTTCATCTTCTAACTCAGTCCTTCATTCCCCTCTTTGTAAAGGATCTGAACTCAATGGATGCTACAATATTGAGAGTACGAAATTTATAATGTTTATTTAAAAATCTTACATAGAATTAATAATTAATCTTTTCAATAAGTATAAAATCGTTTGCTATAATTCTGCTTTATGAATGAGGAAATCAAGGTACAGATCATTAAGCAATTATTCAATATCATACACTTTGGGACTAATGCTGTGTTAAGACAACAGTTCACCCAGGCATAACCTGAAGGCAAACAGCCTGCCAAGTGGTTCCATTTAGCACCTGATCTGTTACCAGCCTGGCAACAGAAATGTCTGCCATTCTATGTTGGCATCCTGCTGTGGGACAATAAGCTTATACCCAGTAAAGATTTGTCATTTGTATTGGTTTAACAAGAAAGTGACTGGCCAGTAGCGAGGCAGGAAGTATAGGTGGAGTGACCAGAACAGAAGAATTCTGGGAAGAGAAAAGGCTCAGTCTGTTGTCCTCACCCAGATGCAGAGGAAGCAGGATGAGAATGCCTTACTGATAAAAGGTACCAAGCCATGTGGCTAACACAGACAAGAATTATTTTAAGATGTGAGAATTAATAAGAAGCCTGAGCTAATAGGCCAACTGGTTTATTTATTTATTTTCATTTTATTTTATTTATTTTGTTTTTTTTTTGACATAGTGTCTCTCCATGTAGCTTTGGAGCATGTCCTGGAACTAGCTCTCATATACCAGGCTGGCCTCAAACTCACAGAGATCTGCCTCCCTCTGCCTCACAAGGGCTGGGATTAAAGGCGTGCACCACCACTGCCTGGTTGCCAACCAGTTTATAATTAATGTAGACTTCTGTGTGTGTCTTTGGGACTGAATGGCTGTGGAACTGGGAAGGATAAAAAACCTCTGTCAATAGCATCCTTACCAAAGCCCTCATGCCATGTATCCCCAATCACTTTCAAGTAGAAAATGCTAACTCTGAAGAAGTGAAAGTCTTTAGTGAAATCATATGCATTTGTTAAAGTGCTAATTGAAGTAAAGGCTCAACTAGGAAACTTTGTTTTGTGGTCCTCACATGTTCCTATAGTAAAATAAAAGATATATACTATTCAAAAGGCAGAAAGAATTGTGTCAATATTTTGAACCATATCGTTTTTTAATAAACTAGGTTAGAACAAAATTTTA
This sequence comes from Ondatra zibethicus, assembly GCA_004026605.1. Classification (NCBI taxonomy): domain Eukaryota; kingdom Metazoa; phylum Chordata; class Mammalia; order Rodentia; family Cricetidae; genus Ondatra; species Ondatra zibethicus. The sequence continues at coordinate 31,887 of PVIU01007714.1, forward strand.
TTAAAATACAAAAAAAAGGTTTTATAGTGAGGAAAGTAAAGTAATTTCCAGGGCTTCATATCCAGATGGGCCTTCCGTTGCTCACTATTATACACAATCCAATCACATTTCACTTTCAAACTTAGTATATAAACCTTAAAAACATTACCTTGCTACTAATAGTCTCCTGATTCCACCTTGGCTCTGCTAATATTGTAACAGCCTTAACTAGTAAAAGTTCAGCTTTTAAAATATGTACCCATGGATTCATATGTAAGACACTGTCTACTTATAGTTTTTCTTCTGAAAATATAGGGAGCACAGGCATTTGTAGAAACAACCTAAATACTGATTTCTAGTGGTTTGCTTGGTAGCTCAAGGATAAAAGTGAAAGTTTATGAAATGTCTTAATGAAATCATAACAAAGGGTGAGTAGATATTCTGTATGTTGATGTTAGTTCAAAAATTTATATCATAAAAAAGCCTTTTGCACCATACATAGCCATACATATATAGATGCTCCTTGCACTCATTTATGTTACAAAATATGTAGAAAACTGCACCTTAAAAACTTAAATCATACAGGAATACACTACAGTACAAGTTGCTCTGAAATAATATTTGTATGATATATGATTATGATCTTTATAAGTTATTTAGAAAAAAAGGGGTTATCAGGCTGTAATTTTAAGAGATATTAAACCTTTAATATCTAGTTATGAAGATGAGAATGTAATTATTTCATAACCAAAGGTCACAATAGTAAGCAAATGAACATTCAACCAAAAGGAAATAATAAGACTTCTTTATTGGACAAATTAACTTGTGTCTCCAGAAAGCAGAATTATTTTTGCCTTTCTATTAGTAAACTTATTTATTTATTATTTTATGTATCTGTTTTGCATATGTGTGTATATATGTATATGTGTGTATGGATATATGTATGCATGCATTTATGTTTGTATATGTATGTATATCTTCATGCATGTATATGTATATATGTATGCATGCTTGTGTATATGAAAACCACATAAATATCCACATATCCACAAGGCCAGAAGAATGCATTAGTACTGGTACTGGAGTAACAATAGGTTGTGAGATACCCGGCAAGTATTGAAAACCCATTCTCCATCTTCTTTAAGAGCAGCAAGCTCTTTAAGGAACCTTCTCTCCGAGCCCATATTTGTTTTTCTTTATACTAATGTAGACATATTTAATCATTACATATTTTGCATGAACTCCATGGTAAAGGCCTGCACTGTAGAGTGATAAACAAACCATTAAAAATGTTGCTTGCTCATATTGCCAAAAGAACTAGTGGGTAATTTTTTTTATCTTCTCTCCTCTCTCTCCCACAACTTTCTGATTTTCATGATGAAACCCAGTGCTGCACATGCTAAACATCTTTCTACAGAAAAAACAAATAGGCCATCTCATCAGAATCTCAGGTTAATGATCCAAGTGCTGTCTGAGTTAGTGTCTGTTAAAATGGTCACAATCCCTACATCAATTTTACTGCACATGGTACTCCAAAATGTAATTTAGAGATTATATAAAGATTCATGAAGTAAAAACTGTATTTTAAATTTGAAAGAACATCCTCAATTAGTACTGTGTAGGTTGATATATTGGTTGAATATATCTTATTCTGAAAAAAAGTCTTCACCACACAGATTTAAATAAATGACTGGTTTGTTTGTTGTCCTAAATAACTCTTTTATGTATGTTTTGTTAAAAGATGACAAAACTTCTTATTAATGTTCAGTTCACCAAGACTGTCAACTGGAGTTTGTTGAAAGGTGGCCTACCTTCTGAATCATTGGTTAGCTTCGTTAGCGATGAGTATGGTACTTAAACAATTTTAGCATATACTCAAACAGTTATGGTCTGTGCTACTGACCCTTTAAACAAAGTTTATGCCTCATGACAGAAATAACTGATGGCTTTCAAATTATAGCATGCAATGGGTCTCCGACATTTTTGGTTTGATGTCCTTGGAGTGATTTTCAGCATCATTAAGCAGAAAGTACATAATTTCTCGAGTAACAAGGAATGGAACACATACAGAGATTGACTTGGCATCTGTTAAATAAACTTTCTGTTTTAGATTTGTAGAATTTACATAACACTGGAACAAAACAATACCCTGCAAACATATTTGTACTGTCAGTTCAATTTCCCTACAGTGACATTCTATAGTCAGTCCTGCCAAGATTTATCTGGCTGCTAAATTTTATGACATGATTTTTTTATAGTGCTGGAGATCATTGCCAGGGCCTCAAGCATGCTATCTCTGGGCTCTACCATTGAGCTACACCCTCAGTCTAAGTAGGTTTGGGTTACAAAATTGCCTTCTGCTTGATTACTTTGCTTTATATTTAGGATTTCTTCCTATATACTGGAAGACTATATAAAACTTGAAAAATATTTTTAAATTGCTTTGGTAGGAAGTTTTAAACTATATCTCTCTTATTCCAAAATTAAATTCAAATTTAACCATGCAAAGTTATTAAAATTTATATATATGTATATGTATAATTACCTATAAAGGCTTGAATAGGATTTCTTTTGCAAGTCCTATTTCAAAGATGTATTTAATATTTGCTCTATATTTCATAATGTGCTCTCACATAATGCTAACAACGTGCTACGAAAAAATGTTCATTGCAGGTACCCAAAGACCTTTGGTAATTCTGAAATAAATAAAAGAAGTAAAAGTGAAATAGTATAAACCTTAAAAATGGAATACTTAAAGCTTTTAAATTTTAATTTTGTTCTTTGCACATCAGCAGTATCAATGGCCGGTCGGTGATACTACATGCCTTTAATCCCAGCACTCAGGGCCAGAGGTAGGTGGATCTCTGTGAGTTCGAGCCCAGCCTGTCTATAGAGTGAGTTCAGGAACAGGCTTCAAAGCCACACAGAGAAACCCTGTATCAAAAAAAAAGTAACAAACAAACAAACAAAACAAAAACAAAGAAGGAAAACCAACCAATGCAATTAAACACTATCCCCAAAAGTCCTGCAATATTTAGTTGTTCATTTTCCCTCTATTTTGTAAATGTACATTATAAAAACTATGAATGAAGTATTTCAAGTGATAATAAATAAAAAACATTCATTATTCAAATATCTTAAATCTAAAATCTAAACCAAGATTTTCATTTACTCTAAGAATAAAAGGATAATTTTTAAAGCTGGTGATTTTTCTGTATCACACAAAGGGAAATTAATGGTAAAATCAACATTCCAGCATAATCTCTTTAGAATAATTTTCATAACCAAAGAAGACATTTTCAGAATCACTATGTTATCTTCCAATTTGACATCAGCCTTAAATTCAATGCAAATTTTAAAAAATAAACTTATTTTGACTAAAAAGAATGCTAGACCTTAAGAAAGTGATTGCAGCACATGAAACTGTGTGTAGGACCACCATGGAATAATGCTGGATGCATTGGAATCATGGCATCCTGTGTATATATGGTGTACCATAAAGGCCATGACTTGGTCAGAGAAACAAGGTTGGTTTTAGGTTCTCCCCTCCACCTTAGCCCTGCACACTTAAGCAGAGAGGCAGCCTGAAGAGGCTCACGAAGCACATGAAGTCTATAGAATTTTTTCTTACTTATGAACATGTGGCCCTACTTTTGATACTATATTTTTCTGTCTCAATTTAACTGGATTTGAACCACTAAGAAACTAGGAAATTATTAGTCTTTTATGGCTAAGCAACAATTTTGGGTGAAACTGAGAGATTCATAAGATATTTGATGTCATTCACCCTTGTTATCATCAGTGTATTCTATTTGTACTTATGGAATTTTTCCTGGAAAAAAAATCCTAGATTCCCAGGAATCTACAATGGGGACCCTAGCTAAGACTCCCAGCCTGAACTGCTCATCTCACGTAACCAGGTAAGACTTCCAGTGGAGGGATTGGAACACCAACCGGGCCACAAAACCCTCGACCTAACTTTTGTCCTGCCTGCAAGACGTGCTAGGGAAAAGGCAGAACAGAACCTGTGGGAGTGGTCAACCAATGCTTCCAGCTTGAGGATCAAGCAGGAGAGTAAGCCTATCCTGATACTGACTGGAAGGCCAGAAACCAGAGGCTGGAGAGCCCGGAGACTAGGATTAAACCAAACACCACCTCCATAAAACAAAAACACAAACAAATTAACAAAATCAATGAAATTTCTAATGATAGTCTGCTATACTCCTAGACAGAAGCCTAACATAATTGTCATCAGAGAAGCTTCTTGCAACAACTGATGGAAATAGATAAAGAGACCCACAGCCAAACATTAAGTAGAGTTCAGAGGATCCTGTGGAAAAGGCAGAGGAATTAGCCCAAGGGGTAAAGGACACCACAAGAAAACCCATAGAATCAACTAGAGTTCATAGAGACTGAAGGGACATAAGTCTCATGGGTCTGACCTAGGTCTTCTGGAAACATGTGATAGTTGTGTAGCTTTATCTTCATGTGAAACTCCTAACAGTGGGAGTGAGGACTTTCTCTGACTCTTTTGCCTGCTTTTTGTGACCTTTTTCCTCCTACTGAATTGTCTTGTGCAACCTTAATAGAAGAGGAGGTACCTAGTCTTATTGTAACTTGATGCGCCATGTTTGGTTGACATCCCTAGGAGGTCTGCTCTTTTCTGAAAGGGAAGGAAGAAGAGTGGATGGGGTCAGGTGTCAGGGGGCAGGGGATATCTGGAGGGGGGACTGCTGTCAGCATCAGGATGTAACATATGAGAGAATAATAGATTTATAAAATAATTAAAAGTCAAGATACAAACCAATACTAGTATTTTTTCTTCTTTTTAGTGTTACTGCTATAATTAACATACTGTCAATTAACATGTATGTTTTATATATATTAAGGGACTTCCTTTCATTAGAATATAAAATATTTCACTGAGCACACCGATAAAATGATTTGAATATTTGTCCCTTATTTCAGATTACTATTTTAAGGTTAAATGTGCCATGTCAAATGTGTTAACACCTGGAGCAGCAGTAACTGCAGGAAAGAAAATTACAAGTAAAGCTTTACCCTCTACAGGTGGACACGGGGGTAAAACACTGATAAACACTGATTTCCTCCCTGGGCAGATCAACTTCTATCTTGAAAACTTAGTTTTAAAGACTATCAAAACAGATCTGAGAGGAATAAGCCATCTCTTCCAGGGTTGAAAAAGAAGGGTACATTAATTCGTAATCAGTCACATCTTCCCTGGGACCAGTGGTTCCATCAGAGATGAACATGGATTCCTTAAGAGTCTAGGCTTCCATCTCCTCCCAGACTGATTGGCTGACACACTAGATTGTCTCATTGACTTTGTCCTGTTTAAGAACAGGGCAAAGCCAATGGAGCTACCTGCAACAGCAACTCAGAATAAAAATTTATTGCTGGCATATTTTCTCATGAGTGTGCAAACAGAGACTGATCATTCAATTTCCAGCCACCCAGGTCAGATAACCACACAAAACCTATGTTAATTACAATACTGTTTGGCCGATGGCTCAAGCGTATTTCTAACTCCTACATCTTAAATTAATCCATTTCTTTTGTGTTTTACCACAAGGCTCATGGTTTACCTATAAGGTTGTGGCCTCTTTCTTCTTCAGCAGTTACATGGTGTCTCTTCAACTCTGCATAATGTCTCTCTAAATCTCTGTTAGCATTTCCCACCTGGCTTTATTCTGCCCTTCCATAGGCCAAAGCAACATCTTTATTAACCAATGGCATTAAAACATATTCACAGCAAAGAGAGGGGAGTCTTACATCATCAGTGATCTCACCAAAGGGAGCCAACTTCATTTTTAAGAAGTTGAAATACATATTACGGATTGCTAACCTGTTCTTTTCAATTATCCCCTTTGAATCAAAGACTAAAGCCATAAGCACCAACTACTCCACATTTTCCCATACAAATCCAGAGATGGGCTATTAGACCATTTGCATTGGGAATAGCCAATCTTTGCATTTTGTTTTACATCACACTGAGTTAAATGAAATCTGTTGTTTGACAGTGTGTTATAGATAAAAGTTAAGGCTAAAAATGAAGCTCACTTGTTGGAGTGTTTGACTTATATATACAAGGTTCCTCATTCAACACAGCACTCCATATGCCTGACAGTTGCAATGGAACATGTCTGTAATCTTAGCATTATGCAGACAAAAAATACAGGAGTATCAGAAGTTCAAGGTCATCATCAGATAGTGACTTTGAGGTCAGGTTGAGCTGCATGAGACCCTGACTTGTTATTGGGTGGAGAGGAAAGAAGAGGAGGAAGAGGATGAGGAGAAGAGGAAAACAAAAATCTGATGTATGTTATTTCTTCCCTTGCTGTTTCTGTTTGACTAGTCCTTGTAGGTGGCCTTTCTTTGTGAGGATGAGAGATAATGTGGCAAGTGGAATCCAACTGTGTCATATCCTATTCAAATCGGTACTGTGGCAGCAAGAAAATTCGATGATTTGATGCTCATTCTGTTCTCTACAAGATATTCTTTGTGAGCTTTAGAGGTGATCGAAAATAAATAGCTTGTTTATATTTTCAGAAGCCAGGGAGTCTCACAAATCATTTTACTTTAAAGTTTGGACCTATTTCCTGACTAAATTGAGAGTTTCTTAAGAGAGTTTTATACTTTATTTTGTAAAGTCCTCGTTGAGACTGTCCTAGCCTTGTTGGAAATGATTGGTAAAATCAAGTACCACTGGAATTCTGAATCCAGACACTTAGTCCACTAGTCATCATTGCATGTACATGATGACAGCTATCAACAAGGCAAAAGAATGTAGTACAACCAAAGTGCTACAATTTCCTCTTAAGTATCAAGGCAGATTTTATTCCTAAAGTGCTTTCTTTTATAATACTCAAAGGTGTTCTTTGATCTTACAATATTAATTTCTCAGGTTCCAAATGTAGAGAATGTTTGTTAAGACACTTCATCTAATTTCAAATATTTAAAAATAAGCTTATTACTACTACACTCACACTCTGAAAATCTAAAGCCTTATTAGTTCACATTTGGTTCTTAATTGATCTTTATAGGCCAATGAAGAGATAATAAAGAGAGTCTGCAATAGTGTGTGGATTTGAATTTATGTAGTTTTAGTCAACTTTAGCAAGTTTATTTGAGTTTTATTTTGTCTCCTGATTTGTGTTATGAAAGGATACTATAGACTTGGGAGAACATTAAATACCATTGTAAATTCCTTGCAAAAAGTTTAATGAAATAGATTAAAGTTTAGAAATACAAATGTTTAAAAGATGGAAATGAAGTCTTATTAGAAGATAATTTTAACTGATTTATGAAGTCAATGAATGTATATATTTTCCAAGTTGTCTATTTACAAGTTATAACTGGAGTAATAACTTTATAGTTTGAAGCAAACACAACTGATGACTAAAGTATATGTTTCCAAGCCGGCGACCTTTATAACAAAAGATTCTGCCTGTCTAGTACATTCATTTACTTTTGAAGGCTCTACACAAGGAATCTAGTCTTTCTATATGTTTGCATATGCATGAGGCTATGAAGTGAATAGTTACCTCATCAAATGGTTATATTATAATCTACAAACACTGAACTTCCAGTACTTTAAATATATATATGGCTGCTTATTTATATACTTGTATGAAACTCTTAAGCTTTCAATTAGTGCTTCTCTCATTCAAATAAATTAATTCATTTAATAAACGTTTAGCATATGTCCCAAGTACTGTTTTAGTTGTTGGACTTATGATATCAAAAAAGTGCTGTGAAGCCTACTATTTTATAAGTGTTCTTGAAAATGCATTATAGATTTTATTAATATATCATATGTAGTAATATAAATTAAGTGGATCTACCTCACAAAATAATAATGTTCTCTCCAAAGTCAAGAAGCCTAAGGCATATGATTGATACCTATATTTGAGTTATTGGTCAGGGGTTCCAAAGGACTCCCTTCCCCCAAACAATACAAATCATTGCCCTTGATCTTGACTTCCTACTAGAACTTGAAGACAAGACTCAGTTGTTGAAGACACTAAAAGCATTTTTCACAGGATGTGTAGAAAGTAAGCTAGTATAGAACTGGAAACCTCCTCCCTCATGAAGAGCTCTCATAGTTTCTGTCAGGAGTTACTTCATAAGCCTCAGGGTAGGAAGGTAGCTTGTCAACAGTCCTACCCAGTAGCGAATCTTGTGACTATACTATAATAATGATTTTTCCAGCAAGACAGATACCCCCAATAGTGCAATAAAGGTAGCAATATTTTGAGTGATGATCAACAGCTGTCTGCTTGAACAACTCAGTAAGAGCAAACTTATGCCTGGTACCATAAACCTAGCCAGGAATCTATGACTGTAAAGGTTATAGACTATAGATAAAGATTTTGTGAAAATGATACATTGGCCACCTGTCTTCTACATTTGCATCCTCACACCCTCACAAATGTTGCTCTCTTCCCTCATCAAGGAAATTTATTTGTAACATATGGAGGTTATTTCAGGGATCCACAACAGGCTACAGGGCAAAGAATAAGTGACTGTGGAGAGCCTATCTACACTTGGGATATCTATGATACAGTTTCTAAAACCAGGGCTCTACACAAAGGGAGCAGATTTTTAGGAGCTAGAGAATCAGAAGAACTGCTAGGGAAAAAATGTTTTCTAATCAAGACAGAGACATTGCATCCCACGAAACTCTAAACAATGTGTTAACTGCACAAACCATACTGGTGAACTTTCCAGAATTGTTGACAGAAGTTTCTGTCCTGCCTGGTCCCACAGTTGTTCAATCCCAAAGAAATACACAGAGGTCTACATTAATTATAAATTGCTTGGCCTATTAGCTCAGACTTTCTTATTAACAAACTCTTATATCCTAACTGATTTCTTGTCTGTGTCAGCCATGTGGCTTGGTGCCTTTTATCAAAGAGGCATTCTCATCTTGTTTCCTCTGAGTCTGGGTGATGACTGCAAATTGAGCCTTTCCTCTTCCCAGAATTTCCCATTCTCATTGCCCTGCCTATACTTCCTGCCTGGCTACTGTCCAATTGGCATTTTATTAAAATTATAAAAGTAACAAATCTTTACAGGTACAAATTCCACAGCACTTCCCCTTTTATTTTCAAAACAAAACTCTGAATCTAATCTCCTTTGTTTAGTTTCTTCCTGACCATTATCCATAACAACTTGTAGCCAACACTCTAAACAAAGAAATACATCTATAATCCATTTTTTGGGAATGTGGGCAGAGTTTATAGGCTACTTCCTGCTTATTAGGGGTGCTGATAATCTTATGGGGACCTAAAACAATTTAGAATTATGGTCAAGTCCTGACTGGAATAGTCTGCAAAGCCTGATAATCTCAGCCATCAGTCTTGAGGCTGTTCTGGATGTAAAACTCAGATATGTAGGACATTCGTTCCTATTGGAGATTTCTCAGGGGTTCTTTCTTGATCTAACCTGATTTTTATTAGCCAAGAAGAACCCACAGCCTCTCATTTCCTGTGGAAACAAAAGCAAAACCTCTTCTCCAAGGTAACATATCTTTTGAATTAAATTTTGAAGTCAAAGCATTTTCAAAATATATGTGTTGTATTAATCCAGCAGTATTTTTAATCAAACATTTTTAGCAGCTGTTGTTCCTGCCTCAGCCATCAAACCATTCAAAGCCAACATGATAACATACAGTATCCAGAGTCTCTATGTATTTTCCATCTTTACATGGCTTCATTTTAAACTCTATTACTTTTATCGTTATTTTTTATTTTTGGTTTTTGAGACAGGTTTTCTCTGTGTATCTTTGGCTGTCCTAGAACTCACTCTGTAGAACAGGCTGTCCTTGAACTCAAAGAGATCTACCTGCTGCTGCCTCCCAAGTGCTGGGATTAAAGGTGTGTGCCACCACACCCAGCTACTCTCTTTCTTTCTTTCTTTCTTTCTTTCTTTCTTTCTTTCTTTCTTTCTTTCTTTCTTTCTTTCGTTCTCTCTTTTTAAAGGACTTTATCTTTTTTCTTTTCTCTCCCAAGCCTACATATGCTTTTAAACACACTGTAAACTGTTTAGAGTTTTTTGTCTGAATCTATCTTTACTGTAAATCTCTCTTTTTCTGACCACAGGAGTCTTTAATTTGTTAAGCGATAAAGCTAGGATTAAAAAGGCCGTGGCTTTGACAGCTGGATCCACCCCATTCCTTAGATTTCTGAGACTCTAGCTTCATGGCAGAGGTACTGGCAGGAGCCATGTTTATTGCCACAACTCTATGAAGTTTCAAAGTTGTTGACAACACCAAGAAGCTTGCTGTCAGCTATTCATCAAACCATTTAAGTGTTTGGAGGTGGGGCCTCATAAAAGAGCAGCAAGGTTTGCCGATCATTCATTCCCGGCTGCTCAGACCCAAAATAATTACTCAGAAACTATATTATTTGCAATACTGTTTGGCCAATAGCTTCAGCATATTTCTGGCTTACTTTTATATCTAAAATTAACCCATTTCTATTAATCTATATACTGCCATCAGGTCATGTTATACTGGCAAAGTTTCAGCGGCCTCCAGCTCCGGCTTCTGTCCTCAGAGGCTTCTCCTTAGACTTGGTCTGCATGTATTCAGCGATCTTCAGCACATGCAGGTGGAGGGTGGGGATAGTGACACCATTGTGGTAGCCAGGTACTTTTGGCATTTTGGGGTCAATGATGAGTGATAGATAGGAGGGATAGCTGCTGCACTTGGCCCATACCACTTTCAGGGGCTCCAGGACAGATGCAGCATCATCAGTGGAAATCCACATGCTGTTCTGTCCCTCATCAGCTGCATTCCTGGCAGCCTTAGCATAGTTTCCATTTTCAATTAAAGATATCGGCTTACTGCGATCTTCTAATGTGTGCCTTCTTCGCATAAGAGGCTTTCTTCGCCCACACTTGGTGTACTAAAACTTGAGTCACAGAGAGGCTGTAACTTCCTGCCTGACTTCTGGCCAATTGGCATTTTATTAAAACAATGCAAGTGACAAATCTTTATAGGGCTCAAGACCATTGTCCCACAGCACAGAATTTTTAGGGTAATCTATGACTACTGAGGGAGAAAATCGATTTTGTTAAACAACAAACCCCTTAATAGGTTGTCAATATTGAAGTGGTCAGTCCTATACCCAAATACATATGGAAAACACTATTAAAATACAGCAGGGGTACATACATGTATGTGTGTGCATATGTATGGACATATGTATACATATATGTATGTTGTGTGTTTTTATGTGTGTATGAATAATATTTATAGAAGTAGAGAACCTAAATTTGAGAGGGAAATATGGGAAGGGAATCAGGAGGAGTTAAAAGGGAGCGAGGGATGGATATGATGGAAATATATAGTAATCTGATATGATATTCTTAAAGAAAATAGTGTAAAACAGCAAGAAAGGAAAAAGAGAGTTTATAACTTACTGTGAGATGTTGGGCTGAAAACAAATACCAAATAAATAGAAATCCTAAAGGTGATGTGAAGGGATTGCACTGCTGGGCAGACAAATACATGATGTCACTAGGAGCAATCTGTCTGGATAGGAAACATCACAAATAGAATATTTAGACAAAGTGAAGCTAAATAAAGAGACAAAAAAAGGTTTTCCTGTCACTGGGACTGCATGGACTATTGCTGCAAGGTAGTTTGACCTAGCCAGAGCTGGAAATCTGAATGCAGGGGATGCCAGTGACTGAGGGCAGAATGAGATGAGTTTGAACAAATAATCTGATTTTCAAATGGGCAAATGAGTTAAACAGACATTTCTCTTAAAAAATATATAAGTGGTCAAAAGGTATATTAAAATTCTTCATTGTTCAACATCTCTAGTCATCTGAGAAGTGGAACAACCAGTACACATAAGAAACGTTTAAATAACTAGTAAATTAACTTAATAAGATCATTTCCTCTTTTTTCCTTTTTTCTTTGTTCCTCTGTGTAGACATGGCCATCCTAGAACTCACTGTGTAGATCAGGTTAGCCTGAAACTCAAGAGATCTGACTGCCCCTGCCTCCTGAGTGCCAAGATTAAAGGTATGTGTCACCACTGCCAATGTAAAAGTTACATTAAAATTATTAAACAATAATTTTACTAAAATATGAAATGGACAATATCATAGTGATTCATACTCAAGTCCCACTTCCCTTTCTATTGAGATAAGAATAGTATTTGACTATATAATTTTACAAATTTTGCAAAACTATAATTCCTCACTGGTATAACCTTTTTCTTTAAAAGATTCTAGCAATGATATTAAGTGCAAAAGAATTTTATTAAAAGAAAAAATGTAACTAGGGAGAGAAATTGTAAAAGCACCAACAAGAATGTGGAAAGTGAAGATCTCATACAATCACTGTAGTGTAAATAAGTAGAACCAGCACAAAATAGTTTGGATATTCTTCAAGAAGTAAATCCCACTGCTGTACAATCCAGTAACACCACTTCTAGGTATATTTCCAAAGAAAACAAAATCAGTAAACCAAAAAGACATCCATACTGACAGGTTGCTACCATCACTATTCATAATAGCTAGTATATGGAATTACTTAAGTCATCATGGACTAAAGATTAAGAAAAATATGGTATATGTACATAGTAGACTACTATTGTCATAGAAAAGAATATATTTCTGTAATTTCCATCAACACAGAAAGAACTGCCGTGAAATAAATCAGCTAAACATACACCAGTACTACATGGTCTCATTTAGATATGATCACTAATAGCAGATCTCACAGAAATGGAGAATAGTAGTTACCACACCTGGAAAGGGTATGGAGGAGGGAGGTGGGAGAGGATGATGGCTTGGGCTAGAGAGATAGCTCAGCAGTTAACAGTGCATGTGGCTCTTCCAGAAGACTGCAGCTCATTTTCCAGCACCCATATTGGGCAGCTCACAATTGCCTAACATCATCTTTCCTCTTTGAGCACCTGAAGTCGTATGCACGTGGTGCGGGAGAATTGTCTGTATTCTGTCAATCATGTGTTAAATAAATGCTGATTGGCCGGGCAGGGAGTATAGGTGGGAAAACCAGACAGGAAGTAGAGGTGAGAACAGGAGAGTTCTGGGAAGCAGGAAGCTCCCTTGGCAGACCTGCATGGACCACCAAAGAAGCAGGATGTGACCTGCCCCACTGAGAAAGGTACTGAGCCATGTGGGTGACATAGATAAGAGTAATGGGTTAATATAAGTTATAAGAGCTAATAAGAAGCCTGAGTTAATGGGCCAATCAGTTTTATAACTTATGTAGACCTTCAGTGTGATTCTTTGGGACCTAAATGGCTGGGGACCTGGTGGGAGGACAGAAACCAACCAGGCCCCTGAGCTCTACATTTTTCTCTGCTCCCCTCCCTGCCTCCTACTCCCCTTCAACCCTCTCCAAATATCCCTGTGACCCCAATTTACAAACAATAATTTTTTAAAGAGCAAAAGATGATTAATGCATACAATGAGGCAGCTGTAAAGATAAATTCTGATGCTCCGTAACACCGTCATGTAATTATGGGTGATATCTACTAAATACATATTTCATCATAAATAGTGGGGAGTATTTTAAATGTTTTCCACACATAAAAAGTACTAAATGTATGAAATGATGGAAATGCTAATGATTATTGAATCATTAGACATTTGATAAATATTTTTAAATCCTCTATAAATATGTACAGTTGTTATATGTAAATTAAAAGTTAAAAATATTTAGAATGAGGAGGTTTGAAATACACGTGCAATCCCAACATTCAAGTGGAAGAGAAGTATGAATTTGAGGCCAGCTCATATAATATAGTAAGTTTCTCTTCAGGTTTGGTTGCTGTTTTGATGAAATCTGTAACTGAGACTGGCTGGATATTTCAGTGGTTGACCACCTGTCTATCAGACCTGAGTCTCTGAATACTTTCAGTACCTAATAAGTCTCTCTCTCTCTCTCTCTTACACACACACACACACACACACGTGTATATGTATATGGTGTGCGAGAATTGTCTGGGCAATGAGAACAGGAGAATGCTGGGAAGGAGGAAGCTCATTCCTCCCCAGTCCTGCCCAGACCACTGAAGAAGCAGGATGTGCTCTGCCCAGCTGAAAAAGGTACTGAGCCATGTAGCTAACATAGATAAGGATAATGAGTTAATATAAGCTACAAGAGCTAATAAGAAGGCTGAGCTAATGGGCCAATCAGTTTACAATCTTCTGGAGACCTCTGTGTGATTTTCTTTGGGGCTAAATGGCTGCGGGAACTGGGCAGGACAGAAACCCTCGCCAAGTGGCCCCTTCATGTTACATGTATATGTATTCACAAATGTCTTGATAGATGATAGAGATACATATTGCCATACACACACACACTAAAAAAACTAAATAGGAAACTTTTGTAATGGTCTGTCTTGTTCCTTTAAGAAACAAGCCCTGCCCACTCCCTCCCCTCATCCACCACTGAGGCAGGTGGCTCCCAGTCTGAGTTCCTTCCTTTTCCATCTCTCTCTGGAAGAGGCAGCCTCGCTCCCTTCTTCCCACTTCTCCCCTTCCTCTTCCTCCTCCTTCTCCTCCTTCTCTCACTTTCTCTCTCTGCTCTTCCCTCTTCTCTCTCTCTCTACCTCTCTCTGATCTTCTCTCTTCTCCCCTTCTCCCTTTTCCCCTTTCCTTCCATAACCTACTAAATAAATATCCAACCTTATTCTGCATAGCATGCCTATCCCTCTCTGTCTCTCACCCACCTTGCAGCTCCCTGCCTGGGACTTGATGTTCCTCGTGGCTTGCTGATCCACTTTGGGGCTACCTGCCTGGGACTGGCTGCCTTCATGGCCCACCATGGTCTCAAGACCCACTGTCCACTGCAGCCACTTGGGGAACAGCACCATTTTATTTTACCACAACACTCTTTCCTATACTACATCATAATTTGAAAGTCTTCAATAACGCTTCTCTTCAGCATCAACAGAATAAACTGGCCATTTTCATCATTACATTATTGACCTTCCACAGTGTAAAGGAAACAGGTAAACTTTTCAAAACCTTGGCAAGCCTAACTTTACTTAATATAGTGTCTTCTACATTTAAACTCTTCTGAATTCTCCCAACCAAATGTTTTTTCTTGTCACCCTTTTAACCTTGCTCTTCACAACCCCCAAAACTACAGCATCCTTACCTCATTTCTAAGTAAAAATCATTTTGTCCCTTGTTGGAGACCAGCTTTGACAACAACACCACTTACCAGGGTAGGGGCATGGAGATTGGAAAAGTAAGTAAAGAGAATGAAGACACTAGTGAAAATAATAAAACAGAGGCATAGGATAGTATCGGGAGGGAGTTCCATTGAATACTGAAATCACCAGCATTTAATTTTTATTTGCTTGAATACCCTGACCCCAAAAGGTAGGTGTAATATAAAAACTGCATTAACATGATACAAAGAATGAACAAACCAGTCGAAGGATTACGGGATACATTCTTAGTTAAGGAATTCATTGTTTTCTCCCCAAGGAAGCAGGAATCTAGCTGGATCCTTAGACTTCTGTTTGAGGTAGAAACTGATCTACTTCTTAATACCTGAAATATCAGGTCTGGATATTAGCCATACCTGTTGATTGAACTGTTGACAATAATTTTGAAGGAACAGAACTAAGTACTAACTCTCTGATCTTTAGTTAAGGTAGAATGGACCCATACCTATGGGCCCTCTCAGTCCCTATCATAAGAAAATCTGAGTGACTACCCAGGAAAAAATATTTGATAAAGCTGTTTTATCTATTACCAGTTATGTGCTATCACATAGAGCATAGATTTTAGATTCTGGTACATAGAAACAAACTGAAGTTTTAATGTGTCATTCACCATGTCTTTAGTATTTTCCTCCCATTAGTAGCATATATCTAGATTACAATTAATAATATTAAATGGTATTTTTTAATTAGTTAAATAATTAGGTTCAACAGTGCTTATCTCCCTAAACTTTTTGTGTTGTGCATTGAAAGCAGAGAGTATCTTTCTGATGTGGCTATTTGACCTAGGGTATCTATCTTCAGAAATAGAAAACTCTTAATTTGGTAATGGGACTTAGCCAGTGGCCCTGAACTCACTGGCACCATAACTTGTTTTCCACAAGTTCTGGAACCGTCACTGTTTTCCTCTAGGGAAGAGCAACATCCATGGAAAGATCTATTAATTTTTCTGAGATAATTTCACCTCAGGCTCAAGAATTCTGTGAATGAGTGGGATAAGTTCAATTTCCTTCAGGATATTGGTTTGGAACACAAAGCAACCCTTTGCTGCACCTTAAAAAAATCAACACTAACTTTGCGCACACTTTTCATCAAGCTTAAGTCAATGAAATAGATTTATTTAGTTTACTTTGCTCCAAAAATAAACTACAATGAATTCCTCAACATTGATGGCTCTTTTCATTTCTCATGGAGTACAAGGAAAAATCAATTTTGCTGAGATAGTGAATTAAGATCTGAATAATTAGGGTGGACTTGGGTAGCACAAAGACACAAGGTGCCTCATTTTCAATTATGTGATAGCACAATACATTTCCACTTCAGCTGCCCATGACTAGAACAGTCACCTTGGGACACTGTAGTAACATTTGGACATTATATAAACAGGTATGCCTTGCTCTTAAACAAAAATTTGAAGTCAACTATGTTAAGGGTAAATCCTGGGTGGAAGGGTTGCACCTCAAGACTAGTTACATTGTATTTAGTACGACTGCGTCTATTCGTGAAAGTCAACAATCACTTTGAAACACATAAATTCATACACACATATAAAAGTTATCCATTTTATATCCTCCTTTGCTTTTTAATAGTTTACTACAAATTAATTAGGGGAGAGGGAAGATTAAATTCTTGACTTCAACTGAAATGTGACTTTTGATTCACTATTTTGTTTATACATGAAGAGAATGAAAGAAGAATTTCTTTGTCCATCCCTAAGTTGTCACTAATATTTACTTCAAGTCCACAATCAGATCCATGGTGGTGAAAGATGACACGCTATTCAGGTAAAAAGACACAGCTTCTTGGTTGTTCCATTTTCTTGGACTTCCTTAGACCTTGTAAAGAAAATTATTCCAAACAGGAAGAACATTTTTTTCTTACTAGAACTTAACCTTCCCCACCCAAATATGAAATTCATGTTTATGAGAATGCACAGCAAAGAGAACTTCGTGAACAATTTCAGAACAGAGAAGGTATGTGTTTTCTGTCTCCTTGAACTCTAATGTATGGTACACTGGTATCCAATGTTTTTAATTAGAGGTCGTTTATGTTTCTGTTTCCATGTTTGAAAGATGAAATTTAAAACAGAAAATTTATCTATATCTTTCTATGCCAAACTTACTCTCACACCTCTCTTATCATTAAAGGTACTAGTCTAATTCATAGAAAACATGTGGAAGGCTGGTGAAGAGTTAAGCAGGAAAAACAAAAACAAAAACACTATACGTGTAACCAAAGACAGAGAACCTAGGGGTAAAGTACAGAGTAAACTTTTAGGTTCGGTTCTTGCTCTTGTACTTGACAGACTTTGAGTAAAGAAAAACTAAATCCTCTAAATACACATAACTGCTTTTGCTTTTATGAAGACATAAACAAGCAAAGTAATATATGTTCTGAGTTTTGATGTTAATAGATTTTAACAGTTTTAATGTGGTAATAAACTTAGACCCATCCTGTATTTGTGTGCATTTTGATCAGCATAATTTTTTACAACTTCTTTGTTAGATGAAACCAAAACTATAAACATGTTAAAAGGCAGAGCAAACTCTTCTTAAAATGTTTTTATTATTTATTTTTCTTTGGGATTATAACAATTCCATCATTTCTCCTTCCCATTACTCCCTCCACTCATTCCCATAAACACTTTTTTGTTTTCTTTCAAATGCATGATTATTATCAGTAATTGTTGTTGAATTAATGAATATATAATCCTAAATATAACTTCCTCAGTCTGTATAATGTTACTTGTATATATGTTTACATGTCTGACAATTTGGTATTATATAATCAATTAGTCTGTTGTTTCCTGGGTAAGACTATTTAGTTGCCTGGACTTCTCTGTGTAGGGTTGAGGCCTCCTGGACTTTCTCCCATTCACTTTGGCATGTCTATTTTCTCCTTGTTCAACTCATGTTAGACAGTCATGTTGTTTATATATTGTGATTCTAACTACTGGCAATCATAAGAGACAAAATATCACAGCAAATTGCCTGATCCTCTGGCCCTTACAATCTTTCTCTCCCCTCTTCCACAATAATCCCAAGCATTAAGTGCCAAAGTCTTTTTGTAGAAGTATCCTTTGGGACTGGGCTCCACAACTCTGTATTTTGATTGCCTTTGGTTTTCTATAATAGTGTCCATCTTTTACAAAGAGAAGTTTCCTTGCAAAACTTGTATCCTTGTATATTTTACATATTTTTCTTAATTATGTAATGTAAGTTTCTAAGATAAGACGTTTACTTTTTATTGCCTTAAAGAAGGGAACTTTAAACTATAACTTAGCTTTCTATGTATACATGGCTAAGCTATTAGAAAGACATTGGAATATAAATAAACTTGGAATAATATCCACAACATAACAAAAGAGAAAAGTCCCTGCCTTCTATGCACACATTAAAAAAAGCATAAAAAAATTATTTTTGAACAAAAATAGCTGCAAGTTATTTCATGAGTTAAGACATAACAGCAGTACCACAGGAGAACATGCCCAAAGAAGAGAAGAGCTATATCAAAAGAGTAAAGAACTTGCACATTTTTTCTGCATTATCCATCCCCTCGGCAAGCACAGTCTCAGAACAGCTCAGAACCATGAGTCCCCTAGCTGGGACAAGGAGAAGAAGAAAAACAGTCAGGTTTCCCAGGTTTTCTGGGTGCAGACTAAAGAACTGCTTCAGTTTCATTGCACTGCACTGCTACATACAAGTCATCTGGGCATGGATAGAAAGAAAGTCAGGGGAAGAACCCAATTCACCCTCTCAGGCTACACTAGCCATTACAGTAAATAAAACAGAAGATTATGATTGTTCTTACCTATATGCAATTGTGAATTTTTAGGATATTCTAATATAAAGCCCTATTTTTAGCCCTGATTTTATTTTTAAAATTGAGTTGTTGTAGTTAACTTTCTTGACAAAATTTCTAGCAAAACTAAATTAAGGAGTGAAGCATCCTATTTGGCTCACAATCTGAGAAGGGATAAATGTGAACCCTGTGAACTACAATAGCAACTTGTATGGAAAAGTATGCTATGAGTACAGCAGTGTCAGAAATGTGATGAGGGTAGCCACCTGCTTCCCAATTGGCTTTAATGACCCAGGAATGTGTGCCTGGGACTGTAAACATGGCTACAACTTATGTTTGTGGGTTTTGTAGGCCCATGGTTAAACCTATTACTCACTAAATTGAACACAGAGAGCTCTGGTGCTTAATGAAAGTAATCCCACACTATCTCAGAACTAAGAAATATTCAGGTATTTATTAATAGATAAAACTTACAAATCAAGATTCTCTGCATGAACGATGGATAATATGAGATCCAAACAAACTGAACCAGCAAAACCGGGGTCCCAGGGGAAAGGCAAAGAGGAAGAGGGCCAGACACAGTTCCGCATCCAGGTAAATAGTCTATGAGGCCATGCCCCAGTAGGCTGGTAGTTGTTAGCTATACACCTTCCAGCAGCACTAAATGACTTAATATCTAAATTTATATCTGTATTACTATAAAATAGCGCAGCTCTCAAAACTCATCAGAGGAGCTTCTTTGTGCAGTGGTCAGTGGTCATTGCAGAACTCACAACCCATCAGAGTGTAGAGAATGATGTCTGTACATTGCTCTGCCACAAATAATACAACTATAAACACACACACAACAAATACAAACACACATGACATGGCTTAGGGATCACAGAAGAAGAATGATTGTAAGAGCCAGAGGTTGGGCAGGACCAGAGCAAAAGTATCTTTTCAACATGATAGGGCCATCACACTCATGAACTCACAGTATCTGTGTTTGCCTGTATGACCCACACAACATCAAAGCAGTCAATACTCCAACATGAAGTAAGGGGTAATCATAAGCCCTCAGGCCTACCTAAAAATCTATTGATACTTGATGATTTCTGATGATAGGAGTCAGTTTTCTTTAAGGGCATGGCCTATGATAGGTCAATCACATTCCAGTGGAATACCCTGGCAATCATGAGTATAGTATTTGGGCAGCACAAATTAGACTTGATGGGTTTCAGATACATCAAAGGAAACACAAAGTTGGGAGATGGTGGAAAGGTGGCAAGAGTTAAAGTCAAGAATCATGAGTGAATTTGATCAAAATACATTGAATGCATATATGAAATTCTCAAATAGTTAATAGAGGTATTACGTAAAAGGAAGGTATACATCTTTTATGTAAGAGAAGTCATGGTGGCAAGAGTGTGAGACAATTGCATTGGCATAACTTGTTGGTTCCCAGCTGCCCAGATCACGAAATAATCACACAGAAACTATATTATTTGCAATACTGTTTGGCCAATAGCTTAAACATAGTGCTAGCTAGCTCTTATATCCTAAGCAAACGCATCTCCATTAATCTGTGCATCACCACCAGCTCATGGTCTACTGGCAAAGTTTCAGTGGGCTCCAGCAAAGACATCTGTCCTAGGTGGCAGTTACATGGCTTCTCACTAACTTCACCTTTTTCTCTCCCAGCATTCAGTTTAGTTTTCCCGCCTAGCTCTATTCTGCTAAGCCACTGGCCAAACCAGATTTATTCATTAGCCAATTAAAACAACACATAGACAGAAAGAATTCCCATATCATTTCCCTTTTTCTGTTTAAACAGAAAGGAAAGTTTTAACTTTAACATAGTAAAACTACATATAACAAGACAGATATTAAGCAAGAATTACAACATTTATATCTACTTTACCTTTTATCGTAACTAAGGAAAACTTTATCTATTCTCTAACTCCATCAAAGAATCCAGAGTATATATTATTACCTAAGTAAACAGGAAGTGCATTGTAAGCAACTTGCAATAGTCTAGAATTGACAGAGACATCTCACTACCTGGTCAGTCACCCAATGGTCTTCTGTAAAGTTGCAGGCACCCATCTTTAGCCTACTGGCCCATAGTATACAACAGACCTTTCCATGAAGCAGGAAAATTCAAAGACAGTTCCACCTGTAATGGCAGTTTGTCAGTCACTTTCTTCTGTGTCCTGCAGAATGTCCAGAAGTCTAATGAGAATGAAGCAGAAACCCAAAAGGACTGCCTGGCCTTCTTTTTTGCAATGTCAGCCATCATTTTTTCTGTGGGTCCTGCATGTCCAGTTTATACAGCATACCATCAAGCAGTCCAGGCAAAAGCAGTTTCTTGCCCAAATGGCTAGCAAACTACATAAGAGTCTCTTTGATGCCCATCTTCCTCTTGAAGTAGATTGGTGCTGCCAAGAGCAGATGTGTTTCATTGTCATGGAAAGTCTAAGTTCTTAAAACATTTTAAATGGCATATTCCATAGGTCTTTGAAAGGTTTGAAGATTGTCTAACTAAAATATATCTCTATATATCTAGAAAACTAACATGACTGCAAGCTTGAGTATTATAGATGATTCTCTATTAACCTATATTTCTTAACTATACATTTTTAAATGAGCTGCACAAATGCAATGTCTTAATCAAGAGGGAAAAACTTACAGATCACTGTCCTAGATAACAGTCCTTGCGTGAAGAGGAACAGAGTCTAGCAGCCGGAAGCGTGAGCCGGAAGCAAGAGAGCAGGCACACGTTTACAGCTGCTTTTACACTTTAAGAAACCACACCCAAATGGGCTTGTATCTTAATAGCTATTGGCTGAAGGAGCAGAATGTGCTCCCACAGCTCCTCCCCTTTTGTTTAAATAAGAGAGTTCCAAACCCAATACAAAACTATATACACTAGGAACAGATACCAAGTAATTAGAATTACAGCCATCATAAACAATATTAAGCAAGGAACACATACTAAATGTTTTAATAAACATTCTATCCTATGGAATCTAAGTATTGTTTTTTTTAACTTCTTTATTAACTCTTTGGGAGTTTCACATCATGTACCCCTATTCTGCTCATCTCCCAGTGCCCCATTTCCTCTCCTCATCCCTGCTGCTCCCCCCTACAAAAGGAAACAAATCAAAGTAAGCAAGCAAACAGACAAACAAAAGCAAAAAACCAAAAAACCCAAACCAAAACAAACACAAAAACAAAAATATACAAACCCAAACAAAATAAATACAACAGAAAAATCTCTGCTTCTCCTTTCCTGTCTCTCCAACACCTCTTTATTTAGCCTGATGACACTGGGGGCTTCAGTGTGCCATATAGTATACCTCTTTGTCCCATCACTTTTACTGACAAACATTCATAGAAATGAGTCACTGGTCTGGTTTAAGGACTCTGGTTTCTCATACACCACTATCCCAGGATATGCACCGGAACGCTTCTGGGATACCCTAAGGCTGCCCCAAGTCTTGGAGATTTTGCAGATATCATTCCACAAGAGCAGTCCCTTCACCAGCTCCAGCAGGTCCTAGATGGAGTGGGTACTAGGGTTTGTCAACCCAAGGCCCAGCTGTGGGCCTGGGTGGTAGCCAAGCTATTCAGTCCCAGCGCCTGAGGCCATCCCCCTTGGCGAGGGGATGGAAACAGCTCTTTTACATGCATGCCGTCAGGGTCAATGCACACTGCCCTATGATGAGGGGTGGGGACCATCTCTGCAGCATGCAGGGGCCAGCTCTCTTGTCGCAGTGTACAACAAGAGGCTAGGCTAGCTTTCCCAGGGCCAGTAAAGGCAGGGCTGGCTCAGCATGGCCCTCTGATTTCATCTTGTGTGTGTTCTAAGACCTCCTGAGGTGACACACGCCACAGACATACACACAGACCTCAGCTGTAGCTGGACCATGGACCCAGACATGGCACTTGGCAGTAGCTTGGGCCTGGACAACATTCTGGCTCTGGGTGGAAGGAATAGCCCCTCAAGTGTGAATGATTCTAGCTACCATATGGCCACCAGACACCACCAAGGTCTCAGGTTGTGGCCCTAACTCGAGGGCTCAATGTGACCTTTGGTGGCAATGCAGGACCCAGACTTCAGCATATATACCAACTGTGGTAGGATTGTTGACCCCAAAGTGATCCTTGGCAGCACCTGGGTCTGGATGTCACCACTGCCCCAAAGGCAGTGTGGCCCTAAGATACCAACATGTCCCTTGATCTCAAGTGTCTATACGGCCTTCAATAGTAACAGGTGCTCTGGACATCAACAGACTCTGGCTGCAGTAGGACCACAGACACTGACATGGCCCTCAGCTGCAGCTCTAGCCTGGACGCCACCATGACATTGAGTAGCAGTGCTGGCCACTCAGATACCAACCTGGACCCTGGGCATTCTCATGGCACTTGGTGGCAACAGGAGCCACAGATGTCAATCCAGACCCTGGCTGCTATAGGGCCATGAACCCAGACACAGCCCTCAGCAGCAGCCTGGGCCTAGATGACACCACACGTCCGAGTGATAGCACAAGCCACCCATATCTATATGAGTCTAAGTATTGTATAGGAAATGGCTTGACTAGATCATAAGAGTATAGTAACTATGACTATTTAATCTTCAACCCCATAGAAGACCTAATAAGGGAGATAATATTACTTGAGCAGGCAGGAAGTGCAATCAAGTAGCTTCCAAAGTGAGCAGTGTATGATGGAGACAATTAGCTACCTGAGCAATCACCCAAAGTCTCTTTTGGCAACGTTGAAGCATATCAACTTTGGCTAAGGCCTAGCATAACTGACAAACCATTTTCAGAGGCAGGAAATTTTTCAAAACCATCTTACCCTGTCTTGGCAAGATTTGAAAGTCCGGCTTATCCATTTCTGGATACCATGTACCTTGTCAGTGGTTGAGGCATGGGCAGTTCCTTGCCCAAAGGCCAGTTTTGCCAAAAAAAACAAACTCTGAGTAAAGTGTCTTCAATGTTCAACATACTCTCAGGAATAGATTGGTGCTGTCAGGAACAATCATGTCTCATGTCAACAGAACCCTAAGTTATTTAAATGCCATGTACTACAGATCCTTGAAGTGGTTGAAGGTTAACGATCTAGACAGAATACAATCTCTATGTATCTAAAGTACCTAATTGATCTGACTGTGTGTACAATAAACATAAACAACTATTGACCTATAATATTTAAACCTGTATAATTTAAAGACTAAATCTTCATGTCAAAATATTGAATAATCTGTAAACAAATGTGCAACAAATGAGGACAATGACCTCAAAATTAAACAATCTATAAGTATCTTGATCAGAGGTAGGTGTAATATATGATGCAATATGAAAGTATATTCTAAAAGTTAAAGCAATATACAAAATGTCCTAAACAGTGGTAAAGACATATAGATATATAATATGACAGAATATCTTTCCATAGGTGTACAAATAATGTAAACAAAAATAACAAATATAATTTGAACTTATGTTAATATAGAAACACTATACCAATGTAATGTAAAATATCCATATATAATAGCTAACAATTATTCACTCTATTACCCACTATTATTATCCCTTTTTTTGAATAAACATAGGTTTCACCCCAACCCTCTATCTAGTACAAGTAATAATCAACAACCCCTAAACAGTTCCCAATCCTAAGGACAAACTTTTGGGATGGGGGTGTCATCCTCTAGAATTGATTTGATTGGTTAATGAATAAAAGAACTGCTTTGGGCCTATAGCAGAGCTATAGGGGAACAGAGTGAGGTGGAAAAAACTAAACAGAATGCTGGGAGGAAGAAGGTGGAGTCGGGAGATGCCATAGATCTGCTGACAGAGATAGACGTGCTGGAACTTTTCTGGTAAGCCACGACCTCATGATGATATACAGATTAATAGAAATGGGTTAAATTAAGATATGAGTTAGCCTATAAGAAGTTAGAGCTAATGGGCCAAGCAGTGATTTAATTAATACAATTTCTGTGTGATTATTTCATTTCTGGGTGGCTGGGAAAAACAAGCAGGCACTCCTCCTACAGATTGGCACCCACGTGGCAACTAAATCCATATAATACCTGAGAGGGCTTGAAAAGAAATTCTAGACAGAAACAAATACAGAGTTTAACACAGCTTCTTGCTATTTGTTAGTGGCATGCTGCAGCTCCTTTAAAAGAGTTTTTTTTCTGATTCAGCGATAGCAGAAAAAAAGGCAAGACCATTTTGAAATGCTGGCTTTCTGAGTTATGCTGCCAGCACCACCTCTGGCTCTTTCGGGAGACTGAGCATTTGAGTGGGGTTTGTGAGTAGAATGCTGCAGCTTGCTTAATGGTGATGTAGACCAGCTTTGTGACTAGAGATGGGGCACTGTACATTTCTCTTAGAGGTGGTAAGCAGCTCAGCCATGCTGGACTGGCCTGAGCATCCATGCTGAATGAGCAGAAAGTACTGTATTTGACCTAGTAATATGGCAGCTTAGATTCTTAAACACTTAGCATTTTCAGAAGCGCTTCTGGTCAGAAAATAACTACAGATAGTGAAATAAAGGCAAATCCAGATAAAAAAGATCTATGAGTGGGCCAGAGTGTTGGATAAATGTACATAGTCTTGTGAGAGAGAGGAAAAGGAGTATAGAGAGTTGAAAAAAAGAAGTAAATTGTTAAAAAAAATACAGGTAAAGCCTTTAAAGAAACAGAGTACAGAAAGAAAAATAAGCCATATAAGGATGGAAAATTCACAGAGAGTCTGGATTGTGTATGTTATTGTGTCATCTTTGAAATTTTTGACTGTGAAGGAGCTAGTACAGAGAGATAAAGGAGTAAGTCACAAAACAATTCCACACCAGTTTGGAATTATAATTAATAAAAGGGTTATTTATTTAAAGGGAAAAATTTACAGATCACCGTCCTAGACAACAGCCCTCTGCATGACCAGGGAAAGAGTCTGGTGGCCGGAAGTGGAGTCCGAAGCAAGAGAGGGAGCACATGGCTACTGCTGTTTTTTCAAGCCAAAGAGAACACACCCAATTGGGCTGGTACCTTAAAGGCTATTGGCTGAAGGAGCAGAAGGAGCTCCCACAGAACCTCCCCCTTATTTTAAGCAAGAGAGTTATAAACCTACTACATAATTATATACAATAAGAACAAATATCCTCTTCTAACTAGCTTAAGTCTTATATAATAAATAACTTGGCCAAGTCATGAGAGAAAAGTAAC
Organism: Ondatra zibethicus; assembly: GCA_004026605.1. Classification (NCBI taxonomy): domain Eukaryota; kingdom Metazoa; phylum Chordata; class Mammalia; order Rodentia; family Cricetidae; genus Ondatra; species Ondatra zibethicus. The sequence continues at coordinate 58,131 of PVIU01007714.1, forward strand.
TACATTTATCTAGTCTTCAACCCCATCAAAGATCTGAGAAGGGAAATAATGTTACCTGAGTAATTAGGAAGTTTAATCAACAACTTCCAAAACATGCAACAAATCACAGAGACAACTGGCTACCTGGGCAATCACCCAAAGTAACATTTGCAGTGTTGAAGCAACCAACTTTGTATAAGTCCTAGAATAACTGACAGATTAATTTTAAAGATAAGAAATTTTTCAAAACCATCTTACCCTGTCTTGGCAGGATTTAACAGTTCTGCTTATCCATTTCAGGATTCTATTATTTTGTCAGTAGTTGAGGTATGGGCAGTTCCTTGCCCAGAGGCCAGTTTTGTCGAGAAGAAGACAAGTTCCAAGTGGAGTGTCTTTGGTGATCAACAATATCTCAGGAATAGATAGGTGTTGCGAGGCGTGATTGTGTCTTGCTACCACAGAACTCTAAGTTAGATTAAATGCCATTTTCTACAGCTCTTTGAAGAGGTTGAAGATTATCTATTTATACAAAATATAATCTCTATGTATCTAAAAAACCCAATTAGTCTAACTATAAAAATGACAAACATAGATGACTTTTGATCTACAATTCTTAATACCTATCTAACTTAAAGACTAAGACAATAAACAACTGTACATTAAATTAGGACAATGATCTCCAAATGTAAAAAGTGTACAAGTATCTTAATCAGAGGTAGAAATGTACACTACAATATGGTAAATATATATATATAATATATATATATATATTTAAAACATTAAAATATATAATGTTTTAAACAGAGGTAGAAGCATGCATGCATACAATATTCAATATAATTTAACTTTGTTTTCATATATAAGAATCTATACCAATGTAATTGTCTATAAACCATAACTCACACATACCAATCTATTATCCCAACATTCAATTTTCCCTCTTTTTTTAATCAAAAAGATCCCTGAGCTTATTCCTCCCCCAACTCTCAACCATGATCAATTATAATCAACCCCTAAATGATGTCCCTAAACCCAACGACAAACTTTGCTGGGAGAGGAGACGTTGTCCTCTAGAATTATTTCCAGCTGTCATGGGGGCAACATTCTTCCTAGGGGATCCTGTGAAAGTAAAATGATGGTTAAATTTCAAGATTAATGTCTGGTAAGATTGCAAATAGTCTCTGAGTATTTTGTGGAGGTCTGGCCAGAATGTTGTAAAATATGTGCACCATTTCAGCTAACCAAGTTGGAACCGTCCTGTGCAGCTAGTACCCAAAACATGTTTTGTAGTAGTGCTATAACTATCATGACATCATATCAACCAGGTGGAGTTGTTGTTATGGGGCCCCATCTTCTTCCTGGAAACTTCAAAGATTACTGCAGAAAAATTCAGTGTTCATTGTGGAAAACTTAAACATTAATTATATAGACATATACAGACTTATGAAAGGTATGATAGATATGAAAAAAGCAAAGATGTTTTCTAAATTCTTTTTTCCTTCTGTCCCATATCATGTCTCTTGACATGAGACAGAAACTCCGGGTTTCTCTCTTAACAACAGGCTTGGAATTAGAGAGGGACTGACCCAGAGTCCAACTCCAAAACCAGATCTATATACTTATGAATATAAATAAACAAAGATATATATATATATATATATATATATATATATATATATATATAGTTTACTTATGGAACGTATTCGATTTTCTTGGTGATCCATTTTGGGTAGTAACTTTTTCCATCAGTCAGTTTTCAAATATCCAGGGTCCTTTAAAGTTTTTGAAGATTAGTGTTTTCCTGCAGGGATAAGAACAGAACCCTGCCCCCATCCTATATGTTTTTCTTAACACCTGTATGATTATCATCATTGTGGATGAGTTGTCATTTCTCTATTCCAAGAGGTTTCTCCTCTTCAAACTGAACCTTTATTAATTTTGATGGTATCCACAATTTTTCTTCTCCTACAGAAAGAAGAGCAAAACCCCTTCCCCAACGCAGCACATCTCCTGGCTTCCATTGTGAGGTCAGCACATCCTTGAAATAAACAGGTTGATTTAGTTCAGCAGACTTTTCCATTATCCAATGTCTTTCTGCTGCTGTTGTTCCTTTCTCATTAGCATTAAGAAAATTCAAGGTTAATAAGGCATTTTGTAATCTATTTCTAGGGGCATTTTCCACCCCTTTCTGTTTATTTAACATACTCTTTATAGTTTGATTTGATCTTTCTGTGACTGCTTGACCTGTAGGATTGTGTGGTATACCTGTAACATGCTTAATATTATAATAAGCCAAAACCCATTTCATTTTCCTAGAGACATAAGCTGGACCAATACCTGCTTTTATTTGTGCAGGTATACCCATGATGGCCATAACTTCTAGGAAATGTATGATTACTGAATCAGCTTTTTCTGAGCTTAAAGCAGTTGCCCATTGAAAGCCTAAATAAATATCAATGGTGTGATGTACATATTTTAATTTTCCAAATTCTGCAAAGTGGAACATATCCATCTTCCTGATTTCATTCCTTTGAGTACCCTTCAGGTTGGTCCCTGCAGGTAGCAGTGTTTGGTTATATAAAGAGCAAGCAGGGCACCTCTTTATAATTTCCTTAGCTTGTTGCCATGTAATAGAAAACTCTTTCTTCAAATCTTTGCTATTGACGTGATGTTTTTTATGAAATTCTGAGGCCTGCAACATGCTTCCAATCAATAATTGATCAATTTCTGCATTACCTGTGCTAGAGGACCTGCCAGACTCGTATTGGATCGGATGTGCATTATGTACATCAGACAAAGCCTGTTCCTGATTATGTCTTGTACCTGGATAAACAATGAAGTCAATTCTGTATCATCTGGTATAAATTCAGTGGTTTCAATATGCAAGATAACTCTTTCTGCATATTGTGAATCAGTAACTGTATTAAGAGGTTTTTTAAAAATCCCTTAGCACCATAAGAATAGCATATAATTCTGTCTTCTGGACAGAAGGTGGCTTTGTTCCACCTTTCTCAATTCATCTGATTTGTAACCTGCCTTCCCTGATTTATTAGCATCAGTATAAAATGTACAGGCTCCAGTTATTGGAGCATCACCTACAATTCGAGGAAGAATCCAAGAAGTTTTCTTTATAAGGTTGTCTACCGCTTTTGGGATAGTTGCTATTAATTTCTCTCCCCCAAAAATAGCAAAAGCTCTTTGGCATGGTTCATTGTCTTCCCATAACTTTTTATTTCATCAGTAGTGAAAGGAAGTATAATTTCTACTGGGTCTATACCTGCTAGTTGAAGAAGTCTCAGTTTACCTTTCATAATTAATTCAGAGACCTTTTCTACATAAATTTTTAATTTTTTACTTGGTTTGTGTGATAGAAAGATCCATTCTAAAATAATATCTTCCCTCTGCATTAAAATTCCTGTAGGAAAAATTCTGTAAGTTAATATGACTAGAACACAACTAAGATTTGGATTCACCCTATCCACATGTGCCTCCTGTAATTTTTCTTCAACCATTGTCAGTTCCTTTTCTGCTTCAGCTGTTAATTCTCTGGAACTATTCAAATCTTTGTCATCATCTATGGTTTTGTTTAAATGAATTATTAGATCAGGTGTTATCCCAACAGCCGGTCATAGTTAGGAAATGTCTCCTAACAATCTTTGAAAGTCATTAAGAGTCCGTAATCGGTCTCTCCTAATTTGTGCCTTTTGTGTTCTAATTTCCTGTAAACCGATTCTGTAACCTAGGTAATTAACAGAATCTCTTCTTAGAACCTTTTCAGGAGCAACTTGTAATCCCCATTTAGGCAAAACTATCTTTACTTCCTCAAACATTCTTTCTAAAATATCTATGTTTGAATCAGATAGCAAAATGTCATCCATGTAATGATAAATTATAGACTTAGGGAATTGTCTATGTATTATTTCCAACAGCTGAATCACAAAGTATTGACACAGGGTTGAGCTATTGAGCATCCCCTGTGGGAGGATAGTCCACTGAGAGATATTTCATTGTATGGGCTGCTAAGCTAAACCAGCATGTATTCTATAAATGTATCTTGACTTCAGAATTTGGGTCTAAGGATATGGTCCTTTGGAAAAGAGGTTCTTCTTTTGTTTTCACAGAAGATGAGAACCTGCGGATTGCTTCTAGACCAATATGGTTTTATAGACCACATCCTCCTGAAAGGTTGTGGTGAACACCCTCAAAAAATTAATTTACCCAACTGCTGACAGAGGTCAACCTAGCACACAGGATACATCACAAAAGATCTGATTAACAGCACCCCAAATAGCAGGAAGCACTATGAAAAGAACTATGCCCATATTCCCAAATATTGTTTATAATTATTTATTTACATTTAAAGGGGGATATGATATAGAGATGAATAGTTTGCATTGGTGAGGATCTTGCTTTATTGATACAAATTTAAGGTCAATTTTGTAATATGTATATATATTTCTGCTCTTGATTGGGGTATTGTGATTGTGTAGCTCATTTGAAAAGGTAATGTATAATTAAGAAATATAGATTAATAGATAGTCATCTATAATAGTCAAAATTGTAGTCATGTTAAATTTTCTACATGTATAGAGGTATATTTCAGTTAGATAGATATTCTTCAGATCTTCCAGAGACCTTCAGAATATGACATTTAAATGTTTTAAGAACTTATGACTTTTCATGACACTGAGACACATCTGCTCCTGGTAGCACCACCTATTCCAAGAAGAAGATGGGCATCAAAGAGGCTCCTTATGGAATTTAGTAGCCATTTAGACAAGAAACTTCTCTTGCCTGGACTGCTTAACTGGACATTCAGGACCCACAGAGAAATGATTGCTGAACTTGCCTAAAGTGAGACGATTCATGCTTCATGAAAGAGTCTGCGAGACATTCCGCAGGATACAGAAGAAAGTGACTGGCAAACTGCCAATATAGGCAGACCTATCTTTGAAATTTCCTGCTTCATGGAAAAGTCTGCTAGATACTATAGGCCTGTAGTCTGAAGATGGATGCCCCAACAGTACAGAAGAACTTTGGATGACTGTACAGGCACTGAGATGTCTCTGCCAATTTTAGATGGCAGAATTTTGGAAGCTACTTATAATGCACTTCCTGTTACCTTAAGTAATATTATATCTTTCTGGAGTCTTTTATGGAGTCGAAGAATTTATAGTTATAGTTTTCTTTAGTTATGATAAAAGATAAAGTAGATATAAATGTTGTAACTGTAATTCTAGCTTGATTACTGTTTTACTATATGTAATTTCACTATGTTAAAGTTAAAGCCTTCTTTTTTGTTTAAACAGAAAAGGGGAAATGGTGTGGGAGGTTCTTCTGTCTATGTGTTGCTTTGATTGGTTAATGAATAAAGGAACTGCTTTGGGCCTATAGCAGAGCTATAAGGGAACAGAGCTAGGTGGAGAAAACTAAACAGAATGCTGGGAGGAAGAAGGCTGAGTTGGGAGACGCCATGGATCTGTCACCAGAGATAGACGTGCTGGAACTTTGCTGGTAGGCCACGACCTCATGGTGATACACAGATTAATAGAAATGGGTTAAATTAAGATGTAAGAGTTAGCCAATAAGACTTTGGAGCTAATGGGCCAAGAAGTGATTTAATTAATACAATTTCTGTTTGGTTATTTTGGTTCTTGGCAGCTGGGACAAACAAGCAGGCCCTCCTCCTACAGAAGCCTCTATTTTTTAATATGGGACCTTTCAGTGTTATTCTCAGTTTTTACTCTCCATCAAAAAATTTTAATTTTCAAAATCTGGAGCCTTTTACACATTTTTTTTTTTACTTCATGGTAATTTTCCTATGTTCCAGTGTCAATGTCAGATACTAGGTTTCTGTGTAAAAGGTCAATCTCTTTAACAATTATTGCTATGTTCACACCTGCTTAGCCTGAGACTTTGAGCTCTGCCGTTTCCTTCACCTACTGAACATTTGTATTATCTTTTGCTTCCATTTTTGGCTCCATTTCCCTATGCCTCTATACCAAAGGAGCGATAACCATGGTGAAACCAAAATGCTCTCATGTATAGAAATTTCCCCCACCAAATAAATTATTTCTTTACTTTGGAATTCAGTGTTATTTACATTCTCAGGGCATAAGTAGACTGTGAGCAGATTCTTTGAGAATTGTAACATGAGTGACTATCATAGTTCCCAAAGTAACATTACCCTGGTTTATGCTCTCCACATCTTTTTCAGCATTCCCGATTTCTGTGCTCTGAGCATATTGTCCACTCAACTTTATTTGCAGCACTCCAGTGTTTTTTAGGCTAAAGTTTCAAAGCCTTCACGATCCTTCCTGGATACCAGGAGCACACAGCCATACTTACCACAGCAAGGGCACATCTCTCAGTCCCAATTCTTGTTACTAGTTACTTTTCTTATTGTGTCAAAATCCCTGACTAAACCAACATAAGGAATGGATTAGCTGGGCTCACAGTTCAGGATATGTGCATCCTGGTAGAGAAGCTATAGGGAAAGGGTATCAGGCTTCTTTCATAAGTACACACAGTCGGGGGCAGAGAGAGATGAACATTGTCACTAAGTTCACTTCCTGCTTTTTAACAGTCCTGGACCCCAGGCTGTAGGATGGAGCCACCTACATCCAGAGTGAGTCTTACTTCTTACATATAAACTTTTTACAGGTGTACACAAGGGTGTGTTTCTAAGGTGATTCTAAATTGAGTCAACTTTACAACCAAGATTATCCAGGACAAGGTCCCTTTTAATTTTTTCTCTTACCAAACTTGCACATGCCTTATTATTTTGGTCTCTTGTTTTAAATGGGAGACAGTTATTGCTGCTCTAAAATGTTTCACCCTTTGCTGTTATGACAAGTTTCTCAATTTTTCCTTTATCCCTCCCACTGATTCAATTTGTATTTTTCATGTCTCCAGTCATGCCTTTAATTTCTACAGTAACTATTCATTTCTTTTGCACATTCATTTTATGTTGGTTTAGATTTAATACTACCATCTGCCAAATTTGCCATAAACTGGAAAGAATATCTCATATATTAAATGTGGTTGTGGTCATTGTGCATAGATTTTCTGTGCTATGACACTTTCACCAAAGTAAATTTGCCAAAAAACCCTTAGAGGTTCCATCCAGAGACATGCTTGCCTTTGTGTATGGAAGAAGAAACTAACATGTACCCTCAGAAGTCTCTCAGACTTGATGTTTGTGTGCATTCTTTCTTCACTTACTTTATTGAATCCTCTGTGTTTGTTAAAATCTTTATGTGTATCCATTCTAGTATCTTGTGTGTATTTACAATAATCAGATTGATGGAAAATGACACTATTTAACACTCTCTATTAAACGAAATAAATACCCCAATGTGACATTCCATCTGTTCTCCATTTGCAGATTGGACTTCATTAAATGCTGCCAGGACATTTCTTTTCTCTTTTTTATTATTTATTTTATATTTAAGTTGTTACTTTTAATTAGCAATTATTGACTTTGGGCCTCTCAATATAGCAACTTAATATATTTTTATTCAATGAATTTATGACATTCAGAGAGAGTCACATAATTTAATAATCTACTTCCTCACACTTAAGTGCAGAGACATTTTACGAAGCATTGCACGCCCTTTCATCTTTACTCCACCTTGGTTAACTACCAGTAAATATATTAATAATTAGAGTATCATCAAATATTACAAAGGATTTATTGTCTATTGAATTCCTGTAAAAGTTTCCTTATTGCCAAGGATTGATTCATATAAAATATTTTATTATGGGTTTTGAGATATGACTCAGTGGTTAAGGGTACTTGTTACCCTTATAGAGGATACAGCATCCATATCATATGATTTATAATCACCTGGAATTCCAGGGCCAGGGAATTCAGTTCCCTTTTTTTGCCTCCATAGGCCCATACTGATGCACACATACACAAGCACACATGCACATGTGCACACAGTTTTTAAAAATCTTTGATGAGAACATACTTTCTCATGAGCACATTATCTTTGGAGGGATACTTTCCTTAGCCTAGATATAGGGGGGAAGGCCTTGGTCCTGCCTGTAAGTGATGTGTCAAAGTTTGTTGACTCCCCATGGGAAGCCTTATGCTTTCTGAGGAATGGATGGGGGTGAAGTGGGGAAAGAGTAGAGTGGGAAAAGGGGAGGGAGTGAGAATTTGGATAGCTAAGTAAAATGAGAAAAGATTGTCTTTTTTAAAAGAGGGAAAATGCTTCGTTTAATATTGATTTAAGCCAAACTACTGTTCTAAATTCTAGTCAACTTTTCTATTTATCCCCTGAAAGGGGTTGTCTTATTTAGGGTTTCTTTTGCTATGAAGAAAGACCACAGCCCAAAAGCAAGTTGGGGAAGAAAGGGTTTATTTGGATTATAATTCCATATCACTGTTCATCATAAAAGGAAATTGGAACAAGAACTCAAACAAGGCAGGAACCTGGAGGCAGGAGCTGATGCATAGGCCATGGAGGGGTGCTGTGTACTGACCTGTTCCTCATGGATTGCTCAGTCTGTCTTCTTATATAACCCAAGATCACCAGCTCAGGAATGGCACCTTTCTGGGACCTCCAATGTCAACCACTAATTTAAAAAATGCCCTGCAACTGGATCTTAAGGAAGCATTTTTTCAATTGAAGTTTCTTTCTCTCAGAAACAATAAATTGTATCAAGTTGACACAAACCAAGTCAGAACATGGATAATGTGCTTAAAACCAGTTTAATCTACCATTCTACATTTTCAATTATTACATAAAAGCAAAATTTCTTAAATTTGATTTAGTATCTCAGAATGGGAAATTATTCTATCAATTGTAAATTTACACAAGACTTAAAAACTTCCTGTGTTTTTTTTATTTCTTCTTTGTGTATCAATTTTAAAATGCTGATTACTTTAGGCACTTTTAATATCAACTTTATTTTTTTGTTGTTGAAAAAAGGAGAGGAAGAACTCACCTACATAAGATGAAATTAATTAGAAAGTTCTATATAATCATTCTTTTGAATGTCAAAATAGATTATGTGTAAACAATGCCTAGTCTATCTGGATGGTGTTAGGCTTCTGTTATAAACCTAGGTTCCTGAGCATCCTTACAATGTAGAATTCTGTCCAAAGGTTGATTACAAATGATATGGAAGTAATCAGTAGAGCATCATTGGTAATAAATGGGAAATGGGAATGCATAAACAAAAATATGATTTGTGATCCTAAGTAGAACATGAAAATAACCAAATGCCATTGGTATGTGGTGAAACAAATTGTAGTTCAAAAATGTTGCATAATTATATTCTAAAAATTGAAATGCTCATTTTTTAAAAAAGTTCAAGAAGCTAAGAAAATTTACAAGACTCAGAGGTTCAGAGAGTTGTTAATGGACAAGTTCTTCCTATGATTATAAAAGTACTAGACAATTTAGAGGAAAAGAAGACAGACCAGTTGATTTGAATGTAAGGTGTTCAAAGAGTTTCTGGGATTCGTTTGCAGGTGAGTATTTTGGTGAGAAAGTTGCTTTAATCAACTAAACTCCTATCAGTGACTCCCCAACTATGATCCTAAAAATAACCTCAAGAAACTCATTGTATCCCCAAGCTAGACTTGCATGAAATTGTTTGGTCTGTCATTGTCATTCTGTCTTGGGTGAATGGATGTCCTCTTTTCTAAGGAACTTTCATAGTTAGTAAGATAGAATATGTGCAGATATGAAACACACAGTAGAAGATAAGCAGTTATCATACACCCCATTAAGCTAATGCTGGAAATAGTTATTCACACACCCTTTGCAAACATAGATTCAAAACTTCATATTCATATTAAACCTTTGTTTAAGTTTCTGTTTCCTTAAATATTTTTACTAGGATATCATAAGTGTTTTTCTATTGTCACCACATTTACTGATAATTTGTCCAACTTTTTACCAAAAATATTATTTCTCAGTCATTGAGAACATCTTGAGTAGTACTGTATACAACAGTGCCTGATAAAAGGCCCGGTAATTTGAAGTCACTGATAAACACACCAAGTCATATTAAGATAGCCAATCTGAAATAAATGTGAAAGTAAGGCTGTCAATAGCAAAGAGCATGGTACAAATAGAATTTCATTTTATTTTTAAGCTTCTGTGATGAATTGAATGACCTGTTTAACATCATATAATGATCTCTGTGTCTTGAGACAGATTTTTGTTTAGCATCCATATTAACTAAGAAAAAACCCAGTTCATCTGGCTATCTTCTATTTGTCTGGCATCTCATCTTCTCTACTTTCATGTTTCAGCTATGCACGATTGAAAAGATGAAGAAAGTTCATTAGAGGAAGCATAACTGGGTATCGTATGTTTATCCCCTCACTTTGTGTTTTTCGGCATATTTTTTAATTTGTTTGTACTTAATGTAATCATTAATAATATTATAAAGTAGCACTTACTTTGGTTCTTATTAATTGATTTTTTAACTGTTTATACCACCTTCTCTTCCTTTTAAATATTCTTCTCTGTTTAACACTTTTCTGTAGTGACTTTTTTCATTCCTTTCTCTTCACGATTTATGAATGTGTTAGAGTTTGGCTCAAACATAAGGCTGAATCAAAATATAACTGTATATTTTACAATAATAGCAACATAATGCATGGAGACAATTGCATGCAAAAACTACACTTTTACTCGACATAGTGACTGGATGAGTAAAACTAATTGAAGTAACGTGCTGACTGTGTGACTCACTTCTGCGATGCTGGGAGCTAAGAAGGGTGATGTTCTCATCTTGGCAAAGCAGGAAACAGGAAATTGGGGCAGGAACCAGAACCAGATACGACTTTTAAGCCTAGTCCCCAATGGTTCCCATGTGCTGTCCAGACTGCAGTCCCAAAAGTTCCATAGCCTTCCAAGATGGTACTGCCAACAGAGAAACAGTGCTAAATGCTTCATATTCAATCCACATCGTTTAGACATACCATCATCAAATGCTAGAATGACCAACGAAGAGAATGAAAGCCTGAACATGACCACTCATGGACTCAGGATGTTCAAAGCCATTGCAATTACTATCAAGAGTGGGCGACTGACCTATTAATCCCAATGAAAGCTGAGTATAAATCAAGCATCCTATAACTTGACAAAAGATAGGGACATGTCTACAACATAGAAACTGAAATTTAACGCTCACAGAAATAAGTTCAGGTATACTCTAGAAGAATTGAGAAGAAACAAAGATAAAAAGATATGATGTTAAGAAGGAAGAACACAATGATGAAATGTTTGTATTGCAGAACCTTATATTCTTAGTTTTGAAATAGGAGTTCTATGGTACTCAACTTCATATGGAAAAGCTAAAAACCCAGGATAGCCAAAACAATACTGTACAATAAAAGAACTTCTAGAGGCATCACAATCCCTGACTTCAAACTCTACTACAGAGCTACAGTACTGAAAAGCCTGGTATTAGAATAGAACAGACAGGAGGACCAATGGAACCGAATAGAAGACCTGGATATCAATCCACACATCTTTGAACACCTGATCATTGATAAAGAAGCAAAAAATATCAAATGGAAAAAAGAAAGCATATTTAACAAGTGGTGCTGGCATAACTGGATATCAACATGTAGAAGAATGAAAATAGACCCATATCTATCACCATGCACAAAACTCAAGTCCTGGTGGATCAAAGAACTCAACATAAAGCCAGCCACACTGAAGAGAAAATGGGAAGTTCACTTGAACGCATTGGCACAGGGAACCACTTCCTAAATAGAACCCCAGCAGCACAGACATTGAGAGAAACAATTAATAAATGGGACCTCCTGAAACTGAAAAGCTTCTTTAAGTAAAGGACATGGTCAACAAGACAAAACAACAGCCTACAGAATGGGAAAAGATCTTCACTAACCCCACATCAGACAGAGGTCTGATCTCCAATATATACAAAGAACTCAAGAAATTGGACACCAAAAGATCACATAATCCAATAAAAAAATAAAAAGTGGAGTACAGACCTAAACAGAGAACTCTCAACAGAAGAATCTAAAATGGCTGAAAGACACTTAAGGAAATGTTCAACATCCTAAGTCATCAGAGAAATGCAAATCAAAACAACTCTGAGATTCCATCTTACACCTGTAAGAATGGCCAAAATCACAAACACTGATGACAACTTATGCTGGAGAGGTTGTGGGGAAAAGGGAACACTTCTGCATTGCTGGTGGGAATGCAAGCTGGCACAACCACTATGGATACCAGTGTGGCAATTTCTCATAAAATTAGGAAACAACCTTCCTCAAGACCCAGTAATACCACTTTTGGGTATATATCCAAAGGATGCTCAATCGTGCCAAAAGGATATGTGCTCAACTATGTTCATGGCAGCTTTGTTTGTCATAGCCAGAACCTGGAAACAACCTAAATGCCCCTCGACTGAAGAATGGATAAGGAAAATGTGGTACATTTACACAATGGAGTACTACATAGCAGAAAAAAATAATGACAGCTTCAATTTTGCAGGAAAATGGTTGGAGCTAGAAAACATTATTTTGAGTGAGGTAACCCAGACACAGAAAGATAATTATCATATATACTCACTCATAGGTGGTTTTTAAACATAAAGTAAAGAAAACCAGCCTACAAACCACAATCCCAGAGAACTTAGACAACAATGCGGACACTAAGAGAGACTTACATAGATTTAATCTACACGGGAAGTAGAAAGTAGAAAAAGACAAGATCTCCTGAGTAAATTGGGAGCATGGGGACCTTGGGGAAGTACTGAAGGGGGGAGGAGATAGGCAGGGAGGGGAGCAGAGAAAAATGTAGAGCTCAATAAATATCAATAAAAATGTAAAAATAAATAAATAATTAAATAGGAGTTCTAAGCAGGAAAAATAAATAATATAATTATAAAAATGTTAAATAAATAAAAGTTATCTAAAGAAACTACAAAAGATTACATATCTTATACCAAGAATGAACATAAAGATAAAAATAAGAAAGTCACTATTTGAAACTATAGGAAACATGAAAAATAACATTTAAGAAAAACATGCTACAAATATAAATCTATTTTACGTGTGATTTTCAAGATGGGCATTTGAGTGAGTTTCAGAAAAGGGATTCTTTTAATTAGATTTGAGTAACCCAAGTACTGATGTTATGAGATTTAACCTTGGTCCACTGTGTGGCTATGAAGAAAACAGTTTTTGTGTGGCCATAAATTAAGATGATATTTAACTGGGTCTTCACTTTAAGATAAATACATATACAAAGCATGAATACAGTGTAGATACCAATATAAAATGGAGATTTACATAAAATGGGAGTAGAAAAAGTAACAACTCTCAAGTACACCCATTTTCATAGCGAGAAACTGCAGTGGTATGAGTCAAGACTCTTCTTTTTGGTACCGGGAGACCAGATATTTTCAAAAGTCCACAACCATCAGCTAACCACAAAAACTCATTCTCCAAATACTTTAATAATTATATAAAATTCTTCAAATGCTTTCTAACTGCTTGTGTTTGCAATGATTTAACAGCAACAAGTTGGAACAAACATTCTGAGTAAAGATAATTAATAATACTTCAAGTACTTGACTGAAACATGGAATTGAAGTTGCAAAATTTCAAAAAATATTAAAATAAAGAATAATTATTCTGAAGTTCCTTGAGGAATTCAGCATTCACATTGCTAAGCTGTATATTATGTCTACTGTGCTCAGAGTTGTGATGATAGTCAGGGCACACTTGTGATGAACTAAAGGGCTTACATGTTCAGATGCTTTATAGGGAGCCTGAAATCCTCAAAACAGAGTCAAGGGTGTTCTGTAAACAATCATAATGTGGTTCTGCACTCTGGGGTCATGGGCAAGGATTGCACAGGTTCTTTGTGTTTTGTTTTGTTTTTTTTTTGCCTTGTATTGAAAATAGATTATTTGTTCTCACATAATATACCCTCATTACAGTGTTCAATCCCTCTACTCCTCCCAATTCCTGACATCCTCTCCTATCGATATCCATTTCTTTCTGTCTCTCATTAAAAAAAACATGTTTCTAAGGGATAATAATAATATAAAATATGGTGATATAAAAGAAAAATTAATGTCCCAGAATTGGACAAAATAAGCAGACCAAGAGAAGGCACAAGAATCAAAGTCCCATTTGTTTGGACACTCAGGATCCACTAAAAATACTAAACTGGAAAATATAGACACAAAGGAGCTGTGCAGGCAGATGTGCATCCTGTTCATGCTTCCTCAGTCTCTGTGAGATCATATTAATATTGATCATGCTGATTAATAAAAACAGTGAGTGATGGCAGGCAGTACCGAAGAGAACAACACTGAGACTCTTCCTCCCTCAACTCATCCATTACGTCTGCCTACTCCAAATGACTGCTAACTTCTCTGTCGCATTCTCTATGTCAACTGATGATCCATAGAAGTTCTCCCAAACTGGCAGTTTTCCAAGTCCCCATAGTAGTTCATGAGACATATATGGCAAGAATGTTGTCTCCTTTCATCTGGGGTCACTAATTGCCTTCTTTAAATATATTTGTGAGTTAAAACTTATGTTATCAGACATAATTTATATTCCAATACAAGTGGAGAAAACATATGTACTACAAGGAAAACATTTACTATGGCTATCTTCTATATGATATTTAATTATAAATATAAATTCTACATTTAATGTTATGGATAATTAGTTCTAGATGTTTTACAAAAACCTGCATTTATTATGTCACATCTAATTAAAATGATAGACTATCAATACAGAGATCTGAGGATGTAAGGTTGTGGTAAACCCAAACGTATTTTCCTATTAAAAAGTTGATATCAATATAGTTCATATTAAATCAGAATTCACTTTCTAGAGAACAATATGTATTCAAGTAAAATATTCACACTTCAAAACACTTTTTCCAATTATCTTGACCCAAATACAAGACAGCAAAACATTGACTAGAAAATAGTCTTGTCTTCCTTGATTTTTGAATTTTAATATAGTCTCTGGGATTGAAAACCATATGAGTGTATTTACTGAATATTTCAAAATATTTTCCTTATTAAGGAAAAGAAAATTATGGGTTAAAGACGTTTCACATACCTTTAGTTATTTCTTTCTACTCCAAACCAATTCTGGAAAATTTTACCAGATTTCTCACTGAATCTGATCCTACATTATATATTCTTGGTTTATAGGTAAGAAAACTTGATTAAAACCTAAGGAACATTTTGATTTTACTTCCAGTAAAGGCTCCAGCCAACTTTCTTCATCAGATAAAAGGTGACAACATTTTCCCTATCATAAACTAGGCAGAAAATGATGGTTTTGTTTTTAACCTTTCTTACTGTATCACCAAGACTGCTGCACATCACTTGAATGGTATTATTGTGAGGAAAATTAGATTTAAATGGAACAGAATAATCTCCTAATTCATGTCCAACCTTTGGAGCATTTGAGACTTGGTAACATTCTGTTCATGGAATCTTCTGGAAAACTCCCTGTTCTAGTTGTTTCTACAGGCTGTCCTCATGCAAAAACAAGCCTCAGCTCCTGTCTCTGGGCAACCAAGGAACTGACCATCTGGACACATGGTTGATAAAGACATGCAGCAAGCCAGAAATTCCTGACAAACAGATCTCAAAAAGATTCTCAAAGCATGTTACATTCAAACATTGTCTTATAAACAACCTAGCCTTTATACACATACAAAACGCTTAAAATTCCAATAGCAGGTTGCTTCACATTCAACATGCAAGGGTGATGATTATGGCTAGTAATTTATTGACTTATTCGCAACATTTTAAAGTGTGAAGTGAAGACCTGTCAATTATTACACTGAGAGTAGCAATAAGTAGGATGGGTTCTGACAGTCACATGTAGCAATCCCCTTAATGTCATGGAAAGAATTAAGAGAATTCTATTTAGCCAAAGAAATTCATGAAAAAAATCAAAATTGTGGCCAAAATATAATTCAATCATAGTTGCCATTTTGTGATGTTATCTCTAAAAATAGCACATTCCAATGTTCACACTGGCTATGATCTAAGAAGTTCATCTATCATAAATTTTGGGCAGTTGTACAATTTTGAAAATGGCCTCAAGAGAAAACTACTTTCCAATAGATTATGTGGACAGTTCCTGTGTGGCAGAAGAAAATCCGTGACAGATGAGTAATCACAAATTAGCATCCTTTAGCATGGACTCTGCATATTCAAAAAGGAATTAAAAGTTATTAAAATGCAACATTCCTAGTAAATAATTTTTCCCAAATATTTTTTAAACAAAAATGAATTATTTGTTTGGAGTCACGATTACATAACAGTTGGATGAATACAAGAGTGATTTTCCAGCCTCTCATCAGAAAGGCACTGGATAAGAAAGAAGCTCAAATTGTTTGGGGGCGGGGGGTAGAATCAGATATTTTCTTTCTAAGTGGAAGCAACCCAACCCAGGAAGGAGGAAAATCCATAGAGACAGGAAGAGAGGAAGGATGACAGAATCTAAGGCCACTTGAACTCAGTTGCCCTCTGAGAGGCAATGACTGTAACATGACAACCCTGTGGAAAGACAAGCAACAACATGAACTGAGATGCAAGGAAGAATTTCCAAGGTACAACCTTATGGTGCTATAGCTAGTGATTGGTTCTGTATATAGGAATGAAGAGAGCATGTACTTAGGCCCGCAGTGTCTTCTGCAGTTCTGAACACATAAGGTTGCTTTATTGCCATTATTCTCTAAACTATAGAGCATAGCAATGATTTATGTAACATTTGCTTTGCATTATATATTATAAGTAGTCTAAAGATGATTTAATGTATTTGGAAAAACGACTGCAAGTAACATGCAAAAACAACATAGTTTTATATAAGGGACTTACTTGAACATTCTGTGACTTTATCAGCAATGGGAAAGGCAGTGTTGAAAGGTGCTGTTGGGTAATTTTCGAGATAGTCAAGACAGGGTCAAGGATTTGGACAGTACAGCTTCTTTTTTTTATTTTTTTCAGGAAATTATGCATTTATTTATGCACTAGACTGTTTCAGTGCTCAATAATGTTCTGTTTGTTTGCTTCTATACTTTTTTAACATTTCTATTTTTTATTGCTTTATAAATAATACCATTCAAAATTTCCACTTCCTCCCTTCCTCCCATTTTTCCCCCCGCTTCCCCATTCACCCTCCTCCCCCCCAGTCCTAAGAGAGCACAGGGTACCCTGCCCTGGGGGAAGTCCAAGGACCTCCCCCTCCATCCAGGCCTAGGAAGGTGTGAATCCAAACAGACTAGGATCCCAAAAAGCCAGTACATGCAGTAGAAACAAATCCCAGTGCCATTATCCTTGGCTTCTCAGTCAGCCTCCATTGTCAGCCACATTCAGAGTCTGATTTGATCACGTGCTCATTCAGTCCTAGTCCAGCTGGCTTTGGTGAGCTCCCATTAGATCAGGCACACTGTCTCAGGGGGTGGACCAACCCCTCACGGTCCTGACTTCCTTGCTCATCTTCTCCCTCCTTCTGCTCTTCAACTGGACCTCGGGAGCTCAGTCCAGTTTTCCGATGTGGGTCTCTGACTCTATCTCCATCCACTGCCAGACGAAGGTTCTATGGTGATATTCAAGAAACTCATCAATGTGACTATGGGACAAGGCCAGTTCAGGCACCCTCTCCTCTGCTGCCCAAGGACCTAGCTGAGGACATCCCCGTGGACGCCTGGGATCCCCTCTAAAGCCAAGTCTCTTCCCAACTCTAAAATGTCTTCCTTAATTAAGATATCTACTTCTCTACTTCCATATCCACCCTTCCTTCATCTCAATCATCCCACTCCCCCAAGCTCCCCCCATCTTCCCCTTCTTCCTTCTCTCTCCCCATCTCCCCTTCCCCCCACCCCACCTCCTCCCTCATGCTCCCAACTTTTCCACGGCGATCTTGTGTGCTTCCAATTTCCAGGAGGATATATATATGTTTTTCTTTGGGTTCACCTTATTATGTGGCTTCTCTAGGAACGTGAATTATAGGTTCAATGTCCTTTGTTTATGGCTAGAGTCCACTAATGAGTGAGTACATATGATATTCATCTTTTTGGGTCTGGGTAATCTCACTCAGGATAGTGTTTTCTATTTCCGTCCATTTGCATGCAAAATTCAAGATGTCATTTTTTATTGCTGCTGAGTAGTACTCTAATGTGTACATGTGCCACACTTTCTTTATCCATTCTTCCATTGAGGGGCATCTAGGGTGTTTCCAGGTTCTGGCTATTACAAATAATGCTGCTATGAACATAGTTGCACAAATGCTTTTGTAGTATGATTGGGCAACTCTTGGGGTGTATTCCCTAGAATGGAATTGCTGGATCCTGAGGTAGGTTGACTCCCAATTTCCTGAGAAACCACCACACTGATTTCCAAAGTGGTTGCACAAGTTTGCATTCCCACCAGCACTGGATGAATGTTCCCCTTACTCCACATCCTCTCCAGCATAGGTTACCATTGGTGTTTTTGATTTTAGCCATTCTGACAGCTGTAAGATGGTATCTGAAAGTTGTTTTCATTTGCATTTCCCTGATCAGTAGGGAAGTTGAACATGACATTAAGTATCTTTTGGCCATTTGAACTTCTTCTATTGAGAATTCTCTGTTCAGATCAGTACCCCATTTTTTAATTGGGTTATTTAGAATTCTAATGTCTAATTTCTTGAGTTCTTTATATATTTTGGAGATCAGCCATTTGTCTGATGTGGGGTTGGTGAAGATCTTCTCCCATTCAGTAGGTTGCCTTTTTGTCTTAATGAATGTTTTCATTACTGTAGCTCTGTAATAGCGTTTGAAGTCTGGGATGGTAATGCCTCCATAAGTACCTTTATTGTATAGGATTGTTTTGGCTATCCTGGGTTTTTTGTTTTTCCATATAAATTGATTATTGTTCTTTCAAGGTCTGTGAAGAACTTTGTTGGGATTTTGATGAGGATTGCATTGAATCTATAGATTGCCTTTGGTAGAATTGCCATTTTTACTATGTTGATCCTACCAATCAAAGAGCATGGCAGATCCTTCCATTTTCTGGTGTCCTCTTCAATTTCTTTCTTCAAAGCCTTAAAGTTCTTGTTAAATAGTTCTTTCACCTCCTTGGTTAGTGTTACTCCAAGATACTCTATGTTATTTGTGGCTATCGAGAAAGGTGAAGTTTCTCTGATTTCCCTCTCCACTTCTTTATCCTTTGTGTATAGGAAAGCTACTCATTTTTTGGAGTTGATCTTGTATCCTGCCACATCACTGAAGGTATTAATCAGCTGTAGGAGTTCTTTGGTAGAGTTTTTGGGGTCACTTATGTACACTCTCCTATCATCTGCAAATAACGAAAGTTTGACTTCTTCCTTTCCAATTCGAATCCCCTTGATCTCCTTATGTTGTCTTATTGCTACTTCTAGAACTTCAAACACTATGTTGAAGAGATATGGAGAGAGTGGGCAGCCTTTTCTTGTTCCTGATTTTAGTAGAATCGCTTTGAGTTCCTCTCCATTTAATTTGATGTTAGCTGTCGACTAGCTGTATATTGCTTTTATTATATTGAGGTATGATCCTTGTATCCCTAATCTCTCCAAGGCCTTTATCATAAAGGGGTGTTGAATTTAGTCAAATACTTTTTCAGCATCTCATTAAATGATCATATGTTTTTTTTCTTTCATTTTATTTATATGATGGATTACATTGATAGATTTTCATATGGTGAACCAGCCCTGCATCTCTGGGATGAAGCCTACTTGATCACAATGGATAATTTTTTGATGTGTTCTTAGATTCGGTTTGCCAGTATTTTATTGAAAATTTTTGCATCGATGTTCATGAGTGAGATTGGTCTGTAATTCTCTTTCTTGGTTGAGTCTTTGTTTGGTTTTGATATCAGAGTAACTGTAGCTTCATAAAAAGAGTTTGGCAATGACGATTCTGTTTCTATTGTGTGAAACGCATTAAAGAGTATAGGTATCAGCTCTTCATGGAAGTTCTGGTAGAATTCTGCATTAAACCCATCTGGTCCTGGGCTTTTTTTGGTTGAGAGGTTTTTGATGACAGCTTCTATTTCCTTGCAACTTATAGGTCTATTTAAATTGTTCACCTGGTCTTGATTTCATTTTGGTATGTGGTACTTATCTCAAAAAATGTCCATTTCTTGTACATTTTCCAATTTTATGGCATACAGGCTTTGTAGTAAGACCTAATGATTCTCTGAATTGCCTCAGTGTCTGTTGTTATGTCCCCCTTTTCATTTCTGATCTTGTTAATTTGAGTATTCTCTCTATGCCTTTTTTTAGTTTGGATAAGAGTTTGTCGATCTTCTCAAATAACCAGCTCTTTGTTTCATTGATTCTTTGGATTGTTTCCTGTGTTTCTATTTTGTTGATTTCAGCCCTCAGTTTGATTATTTCCAGTCTTCTAATCCTCCTGGGTGAGTCTGTTTCTTTTTCTAGAGCTTTCATCTATGCTGTTAAGACTCTAATGTGAGTGTTCTCTGTTTTCTTTATGTAGGCACTTAGTGCTATGAACTTTCCTCTTAGCACTGCTTTCATAGTGTCCCATAGGTTTGGGTATGTTTTGTCTTTATTTTCGTTGAATTCAAGGAAGACTTTAATTTTTTTCTTTATTTCTTCTTTGACCCAGGGGTAGTTCAGTAGTTGACTGTTCAGTTTCCATGAGTTGTCGGCTTTCTGCAGGTAGAATTGTTGTTAAATTCTAACTTTATTCCATAGTGATCTGATAAGACATAGGTGGTTACTAAAATTTTTTCTGTAACTGTGAATGTTTGCTTTGTTACCAAGTATGTGATTAATTTTTGAGAAGGTTCCATGAGATGTTGAGAAGAAGGTATATTCTTTACTATTTGGGTGGAATGTTCTATAGATAGATGTGAAGTCCATTTGATTCATTACCTCTGTTAGTTCTCTTATTTGTCTGTTTTCTGTCTGGTTGACCTGTCCATTGGTGAGAGAGGAGTGTTGAAATCTCCTACTCTACTAGTGTGTGGGGTTTGATGTGTGATTTGAGTTCTAATAAATTTTCTTATACATATGTGTGTGCCTTTATATTAGGGGCATAGATATTCAGGATTGAGACTTCATCCTGATGAATTGTTCCTATTATGAGTATAAAGTGTCCTTCTCCATCTCTTTGGATTGATTTTAGTTTGAAGTCAATTTTATTAGATATTAGTATAGTCACACCGGCTTGTTTCTTAGGTCTGTTTGATTGAAAAACCTTTTCCCAACCTTTTACTCTGAGGTAATGTCTGTCTTTGTGTTTGAGGTGTGTTTCTTGTAAACAGAAGAATGTTGGATCCTGTTTTTGTATCCATTCTCTTAACCTGTGCCTTTTTATAGGTGATTTGAGTCCATTGATACTTAGTGATATTACTGACCAGTGGTTGTTAACTCCGGCTATTTTTTTGGTGGTAGTGTTTCTGTGTTTCCCTTCTTTGAGTTGTGCTGTTGGAGGGTTGTCAGATGTCTGTGTTATTATGGGTGTTGTTGGCTTCCTTGGATTGTGGTTTTCCTTCTAGTACTTTCTGTATGGCTGGGTTTGTGTCTATGTATTGTTTAAATTTGTTTTTGTCCCAGAATATCTTGTTTTCTCCATTGATGGTGAAAGAAAGCGTTGCTGGGTATAGTAGTCTGGGCTTACATCCATGGTCTCTTTGTTTCTGCAGCACATCTATTCAAGACCTTCTGGCTTTTGTGGTTTCCATAGAGAAGTCAGGTGTAGTTCTGATAGGTTTACCTTTATATGTTACTTGATCTTTTTCCTTTGCAGCTCTTAATATTCTCTGTATGTTTTATGCTTTTATTGTTATATGGCAAGGGGATTTTTTTTGATCCAGTCTATTTGGTGTTCTGTATGCTTCTTGTACCTTCATAGGAATATCCTTAATTAGGTTGGAAAAGTTTTCTTCAATAATTTTTGTTGAATATATTTTCTGGGTCTTTGAGCTGTAATTCTTCTCCTTTTTCTACCCCTATTATTCTTAGGTTTGGTCTTTTCATGGTGTTCCAGATTTCCTGGATGTTTTGTGTCAAGAATTTGTTGGATTTGCTGTTTTCTTTGATGACTGAGTTTATTTCCTCTATAATATTTTCAGCATCAGTGATTCTTTCTTCTATCTCTTGTATTCTGTTGGATATACTTGTCTCTGTAGTACCTGTTCATTTACCCAAATTTTTCATATCCAGCCATCCCTCAGTTTGTGTTTTCTTCATTACCTCCATTTCAGTTTTCAAATCTTGAACAGTTTACTTTACCTGTTTGATTGCTTTTTCTTGGGTATCTTGAGGGATTTATTAATTTCTTCTAACTTTTTATTTGTCTTCTCTTTCATTTGTTTAAGAAAGTTTTTCACATCCTGTTTAAGGGTCTCTATCACTTTCATAATGTTCCGTTTAAAGTCGATTTCTTCTACTTCTTCTGGATTAGGGTGTTTAAGTGTTCCTGTTGCATGTTCACTGGATTCTGGTATTATCATGTTGCTTTTCAGGTTGTTAGAGGAATTCTTGCATTGGCAACTGCCGATCTCTTCCTTCAAATGTGGTCAGGAGAGTCTTGGCATCTTGGTCCAATCTTTGCTCTGGGTGACTTCGAGGTTTTCCTTGGTCTGCCCTCTCTTAGGTTCCCTCAGCATTGGAATTGGCTCTCAGATCCCCTCCACCCTGAAGCAGGCTGTGGTGGTGGATCTAAGGACCCCTGCAGATGGACAGGAGTGTTTGGTGGCAAGATGGGATAGGGTAAATGGAGAAAGCCAGTACGCTGGGAGATGCTCCGCTGAATGGCCAGTAATGTTTATGGAATTGTAGGGGGCATGTACTCCATTCCTTGTGTGTCTGGCCAGCCAGGTGGGCACACATTTACCCCTCTGGATGGATCTCTTCAGTACAGGAGCAGGTCCTCTTGCTGGCCAAGGACCTCGCAGACAAAAAAGGTCAGTATGACTTCTTTATGTGAATAGAAAATCTAAGCTGAGATACTTGTTCAGCCAAGTATTTTCTATGTGTATACTCCAGTCATCACTGTAGCAGAGTTTCTTACACTTTACTGAGGTTGCACAGGGCATCTCATGCTATCAGTCCTGAGCATGGAACACCTACATTCCTCCTGTATGCATAAATCTGAAAGTACAAAAACATAAGAATTCACACAGATCTAATCTACATGGGATGTAGAAAAAGGCAAGATCTCTTGAGTAAATTGGGAGCATGGGGACCTTGGGGGAGGGTTGAAGGGAGAAGGGGAGAGGCAGGGAGGAGAGCAGAGAAAAATGTAGAGCTCAATAAAAATCAATAAAAAAGGAAAAAAAACTTGGCAAGCATAAGAGAAGAAAAAACAATCCAACACTAAGATTAAACCTCAAAAAAGACATGCAAGATCTCTCCACAGCATAGTACAATATTTTCATGAATGACATTTTAAAAAGCCCCCAAATTTGAGCAATCTATCATATTCATTTAGCAGAAAATGCAAAGACTCCAAGTGAGTCTAGAGATTGAATAAAATTCAAATAAAAATAGATTTTAAATCTCAAAAAAAGAATTCAAAGGGCAACACTTGACAATGGGAGTCAGAAGTTACTAAATAATCCATTTTTTATATTTGAGCTGCAGTATACAGCTCCAGAGGAAGCTGGGACTGAATCCATCTCATTCACAGAAGTAAACTACTAAATTCATAACCTGGAATCATCTTCCCTTCCTCATTCATTTCAGTTTTTCTGACTTATGTATTATTACAAACATATGCACACACATATAAACACATCATTGCTGTTTTAAAAATTTATTATGAGAATTTTACATTATGAGAATATAATACATACCCACCCTGTTATCAACATCCAACTAAAATTTCCCTCAGTGATGAAGAGAATATTGAGGCTTTCTCACGTGAAAAACTACCAGCAGATCTGCTATTAAGGAATTATGAGATATTTGTTGAAACACAATGTAAATGATACAAGGAATCTTGAACATCAGGGGAAAAGAAAATACAAAAGAAATAGCAACAATACCTTAAATACAATAACTTTTTCACTTTAAATTACATTTAAAACTTTATTGGTACAGAGTAATTATGCATATTTATGGGGAACAAACCGTGCACTATTTCAATTCACATATTAAAATTACATATACAATATAATAAGCAGTTAGTATATCTATTGCCTAAGATATTTCTTTGTATTTGGAATGCTCAAAATTCTCTCTCAAATATATGTGTAGTTTTTTTTTTTGGTAATTTCACACATGAAGACAATTTGTTTAGATCATATCCACCTGCTGCTTCCCTCTAACTCTGCTGCTTCCCCATATCCTCCCCAAATTGATGTTATCTATCTGTCTATCTATCTATCTGTCTGTCTGTCTATCTATCTATCTATCATCTATCTATTCATCTGTCTATTATCTATCTTTCATCTACCTACTATATATCTATCTCTACCTCTCTATATCTCTCTATGTCTCTTTCTGTGTCTACCTCTATCTTCCTATCTACCTCTATCTATCTATATCTATATATATCTTAACAACTTACCTAGTCCACATTGCGTGGCCTGTTTGCTCCTGGGTATAGGGTCTACCAGGCAGTAGTATATACTTGAAATATATAACTGATTGTTGTCAACCATCATTACCCTACTGTACTATAGAACATTAACATTTTCCTCTGACACAGATGCATCCATCTGCATTCCATAACCTCTTTTGATATGGCCATTCCCAATCCCTTCCCAGGTTCTAATAATGACTATAATACTATCTGTTTGCCTCCTGAGGTTTTAACTTATAATTGAAGTTGAGAAAAAAATGATATTATTGCCTAATGTAGGCCTCAATGACATTCATAAATTTTCAAGATACTTTTCTAAAGCTGTGGGGAGGTAAAAGATGTCAACTTGAATGTTTACTATGAGAAATGAACTGTTTTTTCTGGAGGGAAAGTGAGGAGGATCTGTGAAGAGTTTGGGGAGGGGAAACTGATAATCAGAATATATTGTATGAAAAAAATCACTTTCTATTAAAAAAGAATAATAAAAAACCTTGATCAGAAGTGTTTATAGAGGTCCTATTTGTAATATTTTAAAAAATAGTCATATTTTTCTACAATAGGTAAGTCATTAATCACACTGTGATCCTAAATAATAGAACATACTATGGATCGTTTCCAAAAGAAAAAAAGTATTTCTCTCTTTGTTCAGTGCCTTAGTTGGATAACTAGGACCTAATTCTTAGTGAAGAAAAAATTCCAATCTCAATCACAAATACAAGAGGACTTAATAATCTCCATGTTAAAATTAAAGAGACAAAAAATTAATAGATGCCAGAAGCAAAAATTGATGTAAGGAAGAGGGAAGGACAACATATGGCTACATATTTTTAGGGCTTTAGAGAAAAGATTTTGTGAAAAAATATTTGTGACTTTTATTGAACTGGTGGACATGTAAATTCACAGATAAAATGCTATGTAAATGGTCATAACCAAGTATTTGTCATATTCAGAAAGTGTCTTCACACAGTACACCAGCATCCAAGACACCATCAAGTTCGTTGTCTCTGGAAAAAAATTACTAAGTTGTTAGCTAACATAGCAAAATTTTATTTTTAAAATGAATATCTTTAGTGCACACCTTTAATTGCGCACTCAGGAGGCATAGAGCAGCAGATCTCTATGATTTCAAGACCATCCTGGTCAAAAGAGCAACTATTAGGTCAGTCAGGCTACAGAGAAAAACCCCATCTTGAAAAAACAAACCAAAGGATGCATAGCCTCCATCAAGTGAAGAAGAATACAATGAACCAGAGGGAAATCATCGTGCAGCATGTTTTAAGAATCAATCTTTACAACCTATAAATAGTTTTCTACAGCCTGAGCAACACATTATTAATCTGAAGTTACATTCATTTCAATATCACACCATATTAAAGGCAAAGATGAGAGATATAGAATGAGTATGAATTTGTCATTATATTTAAATTCGTAACCCCCTACAGGCCTGATTAATAAAATAGATGCAGATTATTTAAAGGTAAGTTTTTATTTTCCATTTTCAGACTCAATGTAATGGTAAAGTCTGGCTGTCAACTTGACTTGGTCTGAATTCAACTGATAGACATGCCTCTTGGTAGGTCTGTAAAGACCTCCCTGGGAAGATTCTCCCCGCAGACATGTTCTGATGAGAGGAGGTCCAGGAAAAAGTTTTTTTCCTGCTTGCCTGTCTTTCTCATGTACTAGTATATCTATGTTGTTACTGCTGCTGCTGCCACCGCCATCATCCTTAAGACACCAAAATCCAGATGCTCCAAACTTCTAGCATGGACAGATGACCAGTGGCTTTTCCTGGAGTCCTCCAGGCTTCTGATCCACACGGGGACTGTTGTGGCATCGCCTGTGGACCAAACAGAAATTATTTCTCCTCCTTTGCAGGGTGAAGAGTCACTGTTGGACCAGCAGTCTATCTCATTTAAGAAATTGAGTACATGCCTCTTAATATGTATTATTCAGTCAGTCCTGTCCTTCTAGAAAACACTAAATACCACACCCAGAAAATTAAGAGTTATGACTCTACATTAAGGTGTGAATCATCCCAAATACATATATTTTTCATTTGAATGATTATGTTTGCATGTTATGATAGGAGTATTTCCTTAAGTAAAGTTAATGTTAACATGGGATTCTCATTTGTAGTGGATTCTCACTGTATTGGATAGGGAAATAATTCTTTCAGAAACTGAATTTAACCAAATATAGAAGTATGCAACATAAGATGGAAGATGGGAGCCTATAAGACGTGCAAGCAGTTTTTCTGGCAGGGCAGATCCCATATGGTAAGGGTGTTGCCTTTCTAATGGGGCTGCTCAATTCATCCCTAGAACTCACCTGATGTTCTGGGCTAGGAGAAAGAAAAGCTGGGGTGCAAACTTGCCTCAGAAGAGCTGACACAAGGAGCCTTCTGGGTAACAGTGATGATCTTCATGTTCTGTCGGAACACTTAAAAGGACTATACACTCCGTGTAAAAGTCCTTCTGTAAATAAGGTCTGAGCTTTAGCAGACAGCTCTTAACACGACCCCTGTCATTTCAGATTCTAATCATAACATAAACCTATTACATAAAGATACCTCAGTGTGATTTTTCTCTCTAGTGTGATAATTTGGAAAGGCAAATAATGAACACACTTTCAGCATTATAATTAAACAAGACTTTCAAAATAGAAGATTCCAAAACTGATACATTTATATATCTGATTCATCTGACTCTTCAGAAAAAATTTAAACAGTAGAATATTTCTCTAAAATGGTAAGTCAACCTTTTACAACAGAATCAACTACAGAATACCGACTGTTTTCTCTTCATATATAGTGGTGAAAGAATACATGGTTGAGATGCGTAAATTAGTAGCTGTTGGTGAAGGTGTTAAAGTGATACACTTAATTCATATTTCTAAGTAGAAGCATTGCAAATTTTTGCCACATGAAGGAACTATAGCCCTTTTGGAAATATAAAGAATATTTTAAATAGTGGCATTTAATGTAAATGTCAGACATTTATCTGACATTTTTGCATTGTTTGGCTCTGAATAGCTTTCCTTTTCATATTATACAAAAAGATAATCAGTTACATGAAAAGTAATAATTTAAATCAGCAAGAGCACAATGAAAAAGAATGCCAAGAACTCAGAGGAAGAAATGTCACCTTTTCATGTGACATCCTTTCCCTTCCATTCAACACTGCCTTCACAGCTGCTGCTGTTCGTTAAACACACACCTTGCTACTTCTTTTGTGTTTTCTGAGATGTTAATTTATGCATTGACTCTGGAGTTTTCAGTCCCAAACTGTAATTCATTTCTGACTTGCCTGACCAATCAAAAATTCATATTTTCTGCTTCCTTTGCCTCTGCACTTTATAGTATGAATCCCACTAGGCTTTCCACAAATCCTCAAGGAGGATTTCCACAAATGTTTCCTCAAGGAGGACTTTCCCACTTCCCACCCCATAAATAACATCTATTCTACTAGAAAATTTTAATTAGAAAACATCAAGGCTTTTTTAAAATTACATTTGTCTCTGAAAACAAATGATTATTCATGAAGAATGGTGTCTATAACATCTTATCATCAAATGACTGGAATTTAACAACTAGGGGATAAATACAAGCTATAAAATTATACTGATTGATCAAAGAGTAAATCAGTAGGTAAGACCAAGACTAACTCAAAAGAAACAGTGGAGGCCACATTACATGGGTTTTTTGTTTGTGTGTTTAGTTGTCTCATTATTTTGCATTTGCTGTTGTTGTTTTGTGTGTGTGTGTGTGTGTGTGCGCGCGCGCGTGCAGGGACTCCTGTTCAGTGATATGTTTGCTGAAGTCAGAGAACAATTTTCAGGCATAAGTTCCATGTTTTTTTAAGTTATAATATAAGGTATTAGATATTATGATGTTTACAAACAAAATGTGTTAGGGCAGCGTCTCCTTGCCAGTCCTATCTCCCCCAAGCTAGCTATGATACCCCTTTTAATCCTTCCCTGCCATGCTCTTTTCCTTTTTCTGTATCCTATGGCTTCCAAAAGTTCTTCCCAATCACAAATGTTCCCCCTCTCTCGGTCTTTTTCTAGTTCTCTACACTCTACCCACATTCATTGCCGTTTAAGAGAATTTACAAAGAACTGGAAAACAACAAACTTTCATTCAACAAAAGGCTTAACAAAATGAAGATAATTCACAAAAGAATAAACACAAATGGCCAGCAAGTACATTTAAGTCTTTAATATCCTTAATCATTATAGATATAAAAATTAAAGCTATTATGGATTTTTTTTGTTTTTTCGAGACAGGGTTTCTCTGTAGCTATGGGTTGTTTTTACGAAGAGAAACAAGCCATATTCAGAAGGATCTCCTCTTGTTTTCATATTTGTGTGTATTTCTGTGGTAAGGGTAGCTCATGAAAGTACAAAGGGGATGATGAGGGGAGAAAAAGAGACCTTATGCAGGGTAGAAGACAGTAATACAATATGTGAAATGATCACTTAAGAGAGATGGTGAGCAGAAAGGGAACAGAGTGGGAGTGGGGAATGAGGAAAGACAATTACAAAGGCAAAACAAGGTATTATGAAAATGCCAAAGAAAATCAACATGCTTAAGCTAATTTTTAAATGGGCTTTTTTATTTCAAGTGGATGAGTGTTTGCGTGCATGTTTGTATGGGTACTACATGTCTGCCTGGAGCCTCAGGAGGCCAGAAGAAGAAATTGGATTTCCTCAGACTGGAATGATGGAAGTTTATGAGTTGCTTTGTTGGTGCTGTGAAGCAAAACTGGATCCTCTGGAATAGCAACAAGTGCTCTAAACCTCTGCGCATCTCTCCAACTTCTGCATGCTGATTTGTATTCTGCTACATTGATGAATATAGTTATCAGTTGTAGGAGTATTCTCCTGGAGTATTTGGAGTCTTTAACGCACAGAATCATATTATCTGCAAATACAGCTATCCTTTCTTTCTTGCCTATTTGCATTTCTTTCTCTCCTTCGCTTGTCTTATCACTCCAGCTAAAAGTTAAAGTGTTATATTGAACAAGAGTAAGGAAAGAGGACCTCCTTATCTTGTTCCACATTTTAGTGAAAATGCTTTGACTATTTTGAGCATTTTTTAACTTGCTCTAAAATACACAGAGTTTCTTGAAAATCCTAATCAATGAAAAGTGCTTATTGGAACTATAATGTTTGTTAGAAAATATCATAATAGTACCTATTATATTGGTAACTAAAGATCTAGGTAAGGCCAGTATTCACTAAAATGTAATTAGTTGAAATGTAGGGATTGGGATGTAACTCACCTGGTTGAGTATATGCCAGCATTCAGCACAACCAGGGTATAATAACCAGCATCATATAAACTTTAATCCTAGCACCGAAGAGGCAGAGGCAGGAGAATCAGAAATTCAAAATCATCCTAGGTTACAACAGCCTAGAATGTGTAAGACCCCATCTCAGGAAGAAAAAAAAAGGAAGAGAAGAAAAGTTAAAACATAAAATTAAATATAATTCATAATAAACTTTAAATAATGCCTCACATTTGAATTAAGCACTATGATATTTGTTATTAACATGGAATAAATATCACTACAATTTTTGGGAACTTGCAAAGGTCTCTAATAAGAGCTGAGGCCTCTTGATACAAGTATGACAGACAACACATTATATAATGTCATTTTCATCAAAATATTTGCTAGTGATCCTAAACTAATATATTCTGTTCTTATTCTTTTTATTTTTAATTAAAAATACATTTTCTTTCATATGGTGAATTCCAATTATGGTTTATCCTTGCACTATTCCTTATAGATCATCCTAATTTTCTCACCCACCTAAATCTATACTCTTTCTTTCTTCATTAGAAAAGAAACAAGAATATTATAACAATAATACAGGTAATATAAAATAAAAGCAAATACACCAGAACAGGGAAAAATAAACAGAAAAAAAGGGCCAAAAAAGCATGTGAAACACATGTAGATGCTGAGACAACAATATTATTTGAAGAGCCATAATCATATGACTTTATCATCAATGAAGTTATAATCAGCTATGTAGTTTTAACAGAAAATTGCATGTTTATTTCAGTTACTGGTGAGTTAACTACACAATAAAACTTGAAAAATAGCATTAACTTATCACAGACATAAAAAATTTCCTTTGTTGAACTCATTATGTATAAAGTTTATATGTACACATATACTTTAGAAAATGTCTTAATATAGAGAGTTGTTTGTCTTAAAATGTTTTTTATGAGAAACCGCCACACTGATTTCCAAAGTGGTTGCACAAGTTTGCATTCCCACCAGCAATGGATGAGAGTTCCCCTTACTCCACATCCTCTCCAGCATAGGGAATCCTTGGTGTTTTTGATTTTGGCCATTCTAACAGGTGTAAGATGGTATCTCAAAGTTGTTTTGATCTGTATTTCCCTGATTGCTAAGGAAGTTGAACATGACCTTAAGTATCTTTTGGCCATTCGAACATCCTCTGTTGAGAATTTTCTATTCAGATCCTTACCCCATTTTTTAATTGGGGTATTTAGAATTTTAATGTCTAGTTTCTTGAGTTCTTTGTATATTTTGGAGATCAGACCTTTGTCTGATGTGGGATCAGTGAAGATCTTCTCCCATTCAGTAGGTTGCCTTTTTGCCAGCAATACCACTCTTGGGAATATACCCAAGAGAAGTCCAATCATACTACAAAAGCATTTGTGCAACTATGTTCATAGCAGCATTGTTTGTAATAGCCAGAACCTGGAAACAACCTAGGTGCCCCTCAATGGAAGAATGGATCAAGAAAGTGTGGATTATATACTCATTAGAATACTACTCAGCGGTAAAAAACAAG